>CANXME010002154.1:0-67500 GCA_948144175.1 Closterium sp. NIES-65 | reverse complement strand
ATGACCTGGGTGCCAAATCTCGTTGCACCAGGCCGCACCAACGAGAGCTTGGTAAAAAGCTCACGGAACAAGACCACGGCCGAGGCGGAGCCTTTGATCATCATCACGACCTGATGCACTTGGGAAAGGACGAGTTTCACCGCAGGGATCTTGCCGATGTCATGCAGCATGAGGTCGAGGCAGTGGGCGGCGCAGTTGGTGAAGAAGATATGGGGATAATCCGCGCTTAGCTTGCTGGCGGCGTTTTTGTTGTTCGAAGCGTTATCCATCACGACTTGGATGACATGCTTCGGCCCCACAGTGGTGATCGCTCCCTGAATAACGTTGCCAAGTAGTCCCCGGTTTTTTTTACGGTCTTCGAGTCAACGATGTCGACGATGACGGGTGCGGTGTCATTTTGCGCGATGACACACACAAAACCGCGGGATTTGATGTCCGTCCATCCATCGACGGAGAGCGAGCACCCGCTGGTCTTCCAGCTCTCCTTCACCGGCCGCAGCAGGTCCTCGGAGTCCGCCTTCAGCTTGTCCAGCAATGGGCCGGATACCTTGTACGGGGTTGGGAGGGTGTACGGTTTCGCGTACATGATCACCGCGTCAACGAACGCCTGGATCGATTTCGACTTGCTGACGTTGAAGGCGAGGTCGTTCTCGGCAACTGCAGCAGCCCACAGGTAATCAAGGCGATTATGCGCAACTTGGTCCGTCATATCACGGATATCTCGCTGCCGGGAGCGACGCACGGGCGGCGCCTCCACCGAGGACGTGGAGGCACGGGTTGATCCTCCCGTAGCATTTTCCGTGGTCGAGCGCTCCTGATCGGCTGTCGCCCGCAACTGCTTAGCGTAGTCCGACTTGCACATCGCAACGTTCTTGTCCCTCTTGTTAGTGCCGAACATGTGCTCGCCTATCCTAGTCGCATTAGCCGTCACAGGATTCTTGCAATGAATGCAGGTAGCACCGACTACGTTGCCTTCGTCATCCTTAATCTTAATGACGTGCTCCCAAAACTGAGAAGCGGGGCGCACCATGGCGTTCCACTAGACTATGCTGAGAAAGCGTGGGTCAGAGATTGTTGTTCTGAGATACGGCAGCCAGAGAGAGGATGTGTCGAATGGGATTTTCCTCCTCCAATATGTATCTCTTTGTACTGCTTTGTCGAGGGGTGTTTGAAGAATGGATGACGTGAGATGGGAGATGGATTGGCGTATTACTATTGGCTGGAATTGTGTCGCACGCAATTGTGCGAGGCGTCAGGATTGGGGGCGAAAAATAAACCCAGCGCGCGAGTTGTGCTAACGACTCCGCGAAACGGGTACCAAGGTTCAAGGGGTTCGCCAATGGTGTACATTTCCGCGCCTCCGAAATTTGGTGTCGTCGCGATTCGGCGAACTACTCAAACGACTCAGCGAAACGGGTAAGCGCTTTTATACCGTTCGTCAGATGTCAAAATGTCGCGCCACGCCATTTTCCTGACATGCGCGACTCGGGCCAAATTCGAGCGAGACTCACAAGACTTCTCACGAAATCCCCCAAAACGAACTCGACGGGGCTGATTGTTGAAATTCGGTGTACACTTTCTCCGTTCTAAAAATTCGGTCGAAAAAAACAATCGTATTTTTAATCGAATTTTAAAAATAACATTTAACCGTACTAAACCGTTTTAAACGACCGTATAATACGATACCGTATAATACAGCCCTAAAATCAATATTTCGGTCGTATTTTTTATCCTTGATGGCAACTCATACTAGAAATGGAGCGTTAAAACCTACTGTTAAAGCAGACAGGCATGGTAGCATGTGAATGAGGAGATAGTTGATTTGCAATTTCTTAAAATTCCCTCACAGAGTAGCTTACTTTGTTGCAGTCCTTTTGCAATTCGAAGATCTGAGACATCCCCAAACTTGGGCGGGCTGATAGGAGGCTTACTTTGCAGTGTTTTTGGAACTTGAAGTAGACTTTTCTGTCTGTGATGACCATCATTGCGTGCCTCCGTTGAAGCACAAACCACTAGAGTCACATCGAAGGCACCAAGGGGAAAAAAATCAAAACAAAAATCCAAAGATAAACAAGCAAGATGGGGATACCAAAGCACAAGAGGACGTTTGCGATTGCAACAGCGATTGTTAAAAGCCTTGTGTTGCCACAAAAACTAGCACCAAGAAGAGTGCAGGGGAGAAAGAATGCAAGCGGAAGTCCAGCAGATAATGCAAAATCGAGACTGTAGGGACGATAGTGACTATAAGCTCAATAAAAGGGGTCGCTAACTAAGCATGTTTCTCTATTGTCAATCCAGTCAAATCACACACCTCCCATGGACAGCAATTGCTGCAGCACGATATAACGAGTATGATAACCACCTGAGATCCCTTTTTGCTGCAGCTAGTTCTTTTTTATCTCATGCCCCATTCAAGTTAATCTGCTTTGTGATATCTCAAAACAAATATACTTTGGCAAAACTGACATACCCACCACCTGAGATTCCTTGTTGAAAACTTTAATCTTTATACTGGCCCCCATCCCTCTTGAGACGTCTCAAACGTTATTACACATGTCACACAGGCATCAACTGTTTGTTGCAACACCTTATAACGAGTACAACACCCACCTGAGATCCCTTCTTGAAGTCTTTCTTTTTTATCTCGGGCCCCATCGCTTCCATGTAGCGACCAAAGCCAATGTTCAGAGGGCAGTCAAACCTGATGGGGATTCCGATGGGGGGATGGGGATGGGGATGGGGATGGGGATGGGGATGAGGATGGGGATGGGGATGGGGATGGGGATGGGGATGGGGATAGGGATGGGGATGGGGATGGGGATGGGGATGGGGATGAGGATAGGGATGGGGATGGGGATGGGGATGGGGATGGGGATGGGGATGGGGATGGGGATGAGGATAGGGATGGGGATGGGGATGGGGATGGGGATGGGGATGGGGAAGAGGATAGGGATGGGGATGGGGATGGGGATGGGGATGGGGATCAGGATGGGGATCGGGATGGGGATAAGAGTGAGTATGAAACCACACTCTTCCTTTTCTCAGGCCCCATCCTTTCCATGTAGCGACCAAAGCCGATGTTGAGAGGGCAGTCAAACCTGATGGGAGAGAGATGGGGGGAAGGAGATGGGGCGATGGAGATGGAGGATAGAAATGAGGGGACGGAGATGGGTGGACGGAAATGGGTGGATGGGGATGGGGACGGGGATGGGAATGGGGATGGGGACAGGCATGAATGTAAAACCCCACTTGCGCCTTTCCTCCTATGCAGCGACCACCAGAGCCAATCTTGAGAGGGCAGTCGAACCTGATGGGGATTGGGATGAGATGGGGGAATGGGGATGGGAATGGGGATGGGGATGGGGGGATGGAGATGGGGGAAGAAGATGTGGTGATGGAGATGGGAGGATGGAGATGGGGGGATGGAGATAGGATGGGGATTGGCAAGCGTATAAGAGCACACTCTTCCGTGTCTCAAGCCCCATCGCTTTGATGCACAAATTAAAGCCAATGTTGAGAGGGCAGTCAAACCTGATAGTACGGCGAATGCAGTTTAAAGCAATGGCAGCATGTTTTGCCCATTTCTAAGAGGGATGGCGTCTTGAGTGAAGTAAGCTCTTTCAATTCACCTCTCGACAAAGCTGACGTGACGGTTACGGTGGCATGGCTACATGTTTTAGCGGTGGTGGCGCTGAGTAAGTCTCTTAAGCTTACCTTTCAATGAAGCTGACTGACGTGGTGGCAACGTAATTATAGATATATTGGAAGGACCACAGGGGTATGCAGCTGGTGGGGACACAAGGAAAAACAAGCGGGAGGCAACGCAGTTTAAAGAGGGGGACGAATAGGGACAACGAAGGGGAAGAGAAGGGGAAGAGAAGGGGAAGAGAAGGGGAAGAGAAGGGGAAGAGGGGAAGAGAAAGGGAAGATAAGGGGACGATAAGGGGAAGAGGGGAAGGGAAAGGGAAGGCAAGGGGAAGAGAAGCGGAGGAGAAGGGAGAAGGGGAAACGGCAAGATTGAATGGGGAAGGCAAACGCCACATCACACCTCGCCTCACCGCCTCATCACACCTCACCCCACCGTGCACTCACCTGTCCGCCCTCCGCCCCACACCCTTTCACTCCCTCTCACACCCAGAAACAGCTCTCCGACCGCACCTCTCCACACTTCTCTCCACACCTTTCAACCGCACCACACCACTCAGAGATGAGCACGAAAAAGAGGTTATCCGGGTCCAACGGGGCGGTCCCAAGCAGCCTTTCACACACTCATTCATACCACTTCACACCGCTCCCCAACCCTCCACACCCACGCACGCACATCGTGCCCCACACCTGCACACCTCCCCACACCCCTCTCCACTCCTTCCAACCGCACCTCTCAGACACAAGGGTGAAGAAGAGGTTATCCGGGTCCAACAGGGAGATTTCCACCAGCCTTCGCTCCGCGTCCACCATGGTGATGTCGCCCCACAGGACCTGACGGGAAGGTAATAAGAGGTTGGGAGGGGTGGAGAGGGGTGGAGATGGGTGGAGAGGGGTGGAGACGGGTGGAGACGGGTGGGGAGGGGCAAATCATCGCCAGCAGTCGTCGCTCTGCATCCACAATGGTGATGTCGCCCAACGGCACCTGAAAGGGGCCAATAGAGGTAGTAGAATCAATAAGAGGTTCAGAGGGGTGGAGCGGGGTGGAGAGGGGTGGAGAGGGCAAAGAATCTTCAGCAGCATTTGCTCCGCGTCCACAATGGTAATGTCGCCCCACAGTACCAGAAGGGGTGAATGGGCGGGTGGGGGTTGGCAGGGGTGGAGAGGGGTGTAGAGAGCAAGCCTTCACTCCGCGTCCACCATAGTGATGTCACCCCACAGCATCTAAAGGGGTGATTTTTGGGGGGGGAAGGGGGACGGGAGAGGGGATTACAGTTCGATTCAGTACAGTACGATTCAGTAAGATTCAATACAGCAGAGCTCTCAATGGAAAGACAGTACAACACAGTACAGCACAGTTCAGTACAGCAAGATTTAGTGATGTGTGGTAGAGCATAATATGCACCATGTGATAAATACCTCGCCACTGGGCACTTGGCGGCCTAGGAAGATGGGCGAGGGGGTGTTATCAGCAGTGATTTGAAAGGACGGGTCGGAGCTGTGCACGTAGATGGAGTAGCGGTGCTCGTGACCCTGCCACGTCAGCAAGACACGTGGCAGTGACACGACAGCAGCAGTCAGCAGTTCACATCAACAGCAGTCAGCAGTGCACATCAGCAGTAAGTGTCAGCATTATAAGATGAGAAGGGAGGGGAACGGCATATGGAGTGTGACGTGTGGACCGTTTTAGGCATAGGGGAAATGATTTGTGATACTGGTGATGCTGGTTATGATAACGTAACAATGGGACAAATTCGACAGTAGAACAACGTAAACAAATTAACGATGGAGCTCATTCCACAGCTTACCTTAAAGAATCTTTCCCATAACGGAGCAAGCGGGATGGTCGATCTCGTGAGGAACAAAAACGCCATCTTCCCGTGTTCCCCACTGCTATACGGATCACCCGACAATTTGATCTCAGCGGGTATTGAACTCGGGTCGAACACGAAGTCCTCCATTCCATCAAATCGAGAATTTTCTTCCGAAACAGTGTATTTCCATCGCGACGCGAACGGGAATAAGCGGCAGTATGGACTAGGAGTGGAGTATGTAAGCGGCGCGCGAAAGGTTACTATCGGGGTTCGCGTGCAGTTTGGAGAGATTAGGACAAACGCGAAGTAGTATAGGGGCGTGAGGAGGAGGAGGGAGAATAGTAGAAAGTTAAGAGTTCTCCGTAGGAGACGGGAAAATGCAGAGAAACTCAAGAACTTCGAGTAGGATGCTGATGATGCGGATGATGCTTTCTGAAACGTGGCAATCTCAAAGGATTGGCCTTGCTGCTGCTCCTTATGATTGGCGCAGCCGAATCGTGCTGAATCGTACTGGATCGCGCCCGAATGGCTAGTATCATCACTGAATTGGAAAGATTTTTGTAACGATTTATCCGCGCTGTAAATGTCAAACGGACTGGGACGTCTCGTATTAGTACCGGTACTAGCACCAGTACCGGTACTGATTGAATGATCCAGGTGTATGGCATGACTGGCAGGTAAAGGACTCTTTCTCCGCCTTCCTTCCTCCTTCATCCTGTCACGCGGGGTGTCTGAGGTTACTCTATGCGTTACTGGATTGGGAAGTTGTCTTATAAGCTTTCCTAGGAGAATCTGAGAATTCTCAGACTACGCCTAAGGAATGTAGCGGGGTGCTAGAGTAACCAGATTTAGGGTATAAACACAAGCTATTCCTTATTCAGTACTATGTGCCGCTTCTTGACATTGGGTGCAGCGGAAAATAACCTAGGAATCTAGGATATATGAAAGTCCTCGCGGGTTTGGCGGGTACCCCCCTCCCTGACGAGCGCAGATCCGGTACAGGTGTTATTTGATCGCGACGGGGGCAGCTCCTGGCGAGCCAGGACGAGCTTTGATAGACTTGCAGATAACATGATACGCGAACAAGCGAAATGCTACGATGTTCGGGAAGAAAGTGGTCGACTAGAACGACGGTCGCGCAGGCAATGAACTCGAGGCAAGGTAGTCTTACAAAACCAGTTTCATCAACAATCTGTAACAACCAGTCACCTACATGTCACGAATGTCGCCAATTGAAACAATAATGAATATCGATCGAGGGTGGACAAACAAAACAACCGACGCATGTTTCTAGGTAGCCTTCATCCCCCCTTCCCCCAATCACGTATCCAAAACCGCCTTGAGATGAGATGTACCGCGCCCTGCAACGAACACAGTTTCACAACCCGCCCTGATTAGGTATCTTTCCACGCTTCAGCATCGCTAGCATCCTAGGTTCACAACCTTCAATCCTACTAGCACATACCTTGGTTCCAATGGCCGTCACAATCCGAATACAGTTTCCTGCTCTCCAGAACTCGGTTTCCGCGCTCTCGATTCTATCCCCACGATGGGCCGCATCCGATATTGTTTCAAGAGACCGATTCTTTTCCGCATCGGCGTCGCCAGCTGCTGACCAATCACCAAGATCGACGGCTGCCGTGGATCCGTCAGTAGAATCCGCGGTAGCAGCGGAGGAGGCGGGAGGCTGGCGAAGCCACGCGGAGGCGTGCAGTCGATCGCTCCGGCTGCACGTAGCGCCAGCGAAAAAGAACCTTCTGGGAGTTTTTCAAGAGTGCCAGACGGCGGAGGAGGCCGAAGCTTCCTTGCAGATGCTGGCGCGAACGAGGCTTGAGGTGCGCGGGGACGAGGGGGAAAGAGGTGCGCGGGGACGAGGGGGAAAGAGCGCTCGTGGAGCAACGGGGGGGGAAAGAGGTGGCGTTTGAGTCGACTCAAAAATCACCTGCGCGGGAACGAGGGGACAGACGATTGAGCGCTCGTGGAACAGCGAGGGGAGAAAGAGAGCGCAGGGATTGGTGGTTCAGGCGACTATTGAATCGACTCAAATCTCGTGTTCTGAGTCGACTTGAAACACGATTAAGGCGACAATTGAATCGACAGAAATCTCGCTCGTGGAGCAACGCGGGCGAGAAGGGAGCGCAGGGAACGTTGGTTCAGGCGATGTGAGAGAGCTGCTCACTTGGTCATTAGACAGAAGGAGGAGGGAAGGGGGGAGGGGGGAGGAAGGTTGGAAAGGGTGGGATGATGGGGGGAGAAGGGGGAGATGAGAGAAGATAAGTGGACTATGCACAAGCTGACATGCACAAGCTGACATGCACAAGCTGACATGCACAAGCTGACATGTCATGCACAAGCTGAACATGCACAAGCTGACATGCACAAGCTTACATGCACAAGCTGACAAGTTCTTCATGGTTTCGTGTGTTCCCGCCGTCCTTTGACCATCTGTCCGCTCCCTTCCATCCATATGCCTACATATCCCTACCTATTGCTACACATTGATACAGAACGCAGCCTATCGCAAGCAGACGGCGAACTTCAACGACGAGGTGTCGCTGGGCGTCGTGAGAGCATGCATCCGAGCAGGCGTGCCACATAAAGGTGAGCTCAAGTTCACTGTTGAGTCTACTCACAAGGCATCCGAGCAGGCGGGCTGCAGAAAGGCGAGTTCAAGCTACAGGCTTCCATTCCACAAGCTCCAAACACCGCAAGCTTCAAACCTAGGTGCTTCAAATCCACGAGCCTGAGACCTAGGAGCTTCGAACTTTACAACAAGCTTTACTTGCGTGCTGAACCTGCAGAATTGCTTTTCCTTCTTTTTTTGCAGCTGCCTATGGTGCTTGCGTTGACTCAGGTTTGAGCTATCCTTTTTTCTGTCACAGCATGGGTTGTGGCATCCCAACGTGATTTCTGCGTCTCAACTCCTTCCTTCTTCACTCCTTCCTTCACCACCTGGCAGCTTTGGTTGCCATTTCCCCAACCAATCCGTTTGGCTTGACGCCATTGCTGGGAGCTGCGCATCTGATTATGGTACGCGTCCACATCTGCACATCTGATTATGGTACGCGTCCACACCTGCACATCTGATTATGGTACGCGTCCACATCTGCACATCTGATTATGGTACGCGTCCACATCTGCGCATCTGATTATGGTACGCGTCCACATCTGTGCATCTGATTATGGTACGCGTCCACATCTGCGCATCTGATTATGGTACGCGTCCACATCTGCGCATCTGATTATGGTACGCGTCCACATCTGCGCATCTGATTATGGTACGCGTTCACATCTGCGCATCTGATTATGGTACGCGTCCACATCTGCGCATCTGATTATGGTACGCGTCCACATCTGCGCATCTGATTATGGTACGCGTCCACATCTGCGCATCTGATTATGGTACGCGTCCACATCTGCACATCTGATTATGGTACACGTCCACATCTGCACATCTGATTATGGTACGCGTCCACATCTGCACATCTGATTATGGTACGCGTCCACATCTGCACATCTGATTATGGTACGCGTCCAGCCCATCGAGATTGCAAATGGATACTCAAGTCAAACTTACCATACGAAGACATACCATCAATTTTCCCAGGGTTCATGTCCGCCATGTGTTTAATATCCATACAAATGTCCTGAAGGCCTATTCTCCTTGACTTGTTGTCTCCGCTGCAGAAGCATGCTGCGTCAGCCAAGGATAACTCTCTCCTGCTCTCGGCTTATAGTCAAATGGGGAAGGCGAAAATTCATCCATCACCCACCACCGCAGACATTGTCATCAGGTAAACATATCCTACACTTTTTTGTTGTAAACTCAGCAGTGGCTGGTGCATGGTGCACACCTAACATCATTGCTTCCAAACCTGATTCAAAATCGCACATTGGGTTGTGAATTATACCGGTATTGTTGCAGTGCTTTGCTTGCCCAAGGAGAGGATGTCCTGGCATCTCAACTTGCTGACAGCTTTCAACAAAAAGGGGTTTCTCTGAAGAAGGAAGTAGCAAGGAAGCTTCAAGAGGCAGTGCCTTCGTTGTGATGGGCCAAAGTGTGGACTAGGTAGTAGTTAGTAAGATTGACAATGCTTGCTGAATCGGAAGGATATTTTATTGGTGTTACAAATTGTTGGGCTGAGAAAAGCCCTTAGGATCTTTGCAGGGGTGAACACTGGGTAGGACTGATGTAATAGCGGAAGCGTTTAGTGAAGAATTGTGAACCACCTTGGGCTAGTATGTGAGGGCAAAGTCGATTAATTAAAGCAAAGAGATCCAGGATTATATATGAGTACAAGGAATATGAAGAGGTACGGTTATAACTACTTTACTGTTGCTGTTGCGGTTCGATACAGTGACGACTCGGGCAACTGCTCTGTAGCGAGTCAGCTGTGTGTCCTTGCTGCCGCGCTGTACTTGTCAGGTCAAAGGTCGCTGTCCTTTGACTTTCGCATAACCTCCAGCAGTTACTTCAACCTCCGAGGGTTGACTCGCTGGTGCCTCGATATCAGGCCCTACGATATCATGAATTTTACCCTGAAATTCTTGATTTTCAGGGTTTTTTTTTACCTACCCTAAAAATCCAGTGTTCAGCTTTTCCTAGGGCTGATTTTTCAGCCTTCACATGCCACATGACTCTGAACTTTTTTTGAAGTGACACTGATGCCTTTACGTTGTAACGAGTTTGACCCTGAAAGCGAATCCTACTAGGTACGAGTGTACTTGACCTGAAGTACTGGGAAAATCAGATTCCCGCGGTGTCAGCAGGGCCTGTCGTTGACTATCGGACAATTTTGCCCACACTGATGGCCCCTTAGTTGGCGCGCCTGGTCCGGTCATTGGCCACATTTGCAACATTAAGTGACTTGACCAATTAAAAGGTTGCAGCACAGAGATGCTGGCAGGCTGCGCTGCGAAGGATTCTGGCGGTCTAGGTCGTGCTGGCAAGCACTGATGCATCCACGCCTCCCAGCCGTGCTACCTGCCATCCAGCCTCACATCCCGTTCTGCTGTTTGCTTCCTTCCTAGTGTTTTTACTACTAGTAAAATAAAGACTACCGTACTAGTATCAGCCTTTTTCTGTAGGGAACACTGATGTATCAGACTTTTTTTTTAAGTAACACTGAACTTTCAGGCTTTTTTTTTAGGCGACCCTGACGATCAGGGTCTAGGGGCAGAGGGACCCTGATACCCTTACGTGCCTAAAAGTGAATCTGAGGGCCTGCTCGATATGCTTCGCTTCGCTTGTGCCTTGGTGTTTCGACACGACAGAGGCGATTAAGCTTGATTGTTTCCAACACTCCCCTTCGCTTCTGGAGTGTCGCTGTTGGTGACGTGGTTCTGTCCAGTCAGCAGCATGCAATACTCGAACTTCTGTTTTCCTAGCTTCTCGGTGAAGTAATCACCTGCCATCTCGGATGTGGGGCAGTATGACACCTCGAGTCTCCCCTTCTCGATCTCGTCCTTCACGAAGAAGTATCGCAGGGCAATGCGTTTCGTCCTGTTCGCGAAGCCGCTCTTGTTGGCTGTGCGAATGGCCGACTGGTTGTCGCAGAACAGGGTAAAGTTTGGTAACTGTGCTAGCTTGGCTTCCTCCACGAGTTCGCGAAGGTACAGTCCTTCCTTGGTGGCTGAGCAGAGTGCGATATATTCTGCTTCAGCTGAAGAGAGAGCGATTAGTTCCTGCTTACTCGACTGCCAGAAGATGGGACCGATAGGTTCGAAGCGATAGATGTAGCCGGTGCGCGAGCGTCTGTTATCGGAGTCGCCGGCGTGATCGGCGTCGACGTAGCCGATTAGTTTAGGTGTTGACGTTCCGTTCTTATGATAAGTCAGGCCGATCGTCGGAGTGCTAACGAGGTAGTGAAGAGCGCGGTCGAGTTCCGCCAAATGTTCCGCTTCGGGTTTCTTGAGGTAGGTGGCGAGCTGGCTTGCAGAGTACGATAGGTCCGGGCGGCAGGTGACAGCTGCGAAGAGGAGGCATCCTAGCTTCCTCTAGTAGTCGCGTATGCCGGCGGGCTTGAGTAGAGCGGAGCCTTCCTTGTGATTTCCTGCCGTGTAGCGGTATGGCGTGGAGATGGCGGTCAGCGTGAGTGCGAAGCGCTTGGCGATGGTATCGGCGTATTTCGTTGCGCTAAGGTAGATCGCGTCTTCCTCTTCCCGGATGTTGAGGCCGAGGTACTGTGTGACGGTAGATGAGACCGTGAGCGTGAGGTCTTGCTGCAGCTCCTCTTCGAACCAGGTTGTGACACCGTCGGTCGAGCCGATGTAGAGCAGATCGTCTACATAGACGATTAGCAGGATGTAGTCGGTGCCTTTCGTAAGCCGGTACATGCCCCGATCGTGCGGTAGTTGCTTGAAGCCGATGCGAATGAGGCGAGCGTGCAGGTATTGTTGCCACAGTCTCGGAGCCTGCTTGATCCCGTAGAGCGACTTCAGCAGCTGACAGACTTGGTTAGGCTCTCCGTTGGAGCCGTGCGGTAACTCGACGAAGATTTCTGCGTCGATAGGTGCGTAGAGAAATGCGTTCGCGACGTCGATTTGTCGCAACTTCTTCTTCATGGCGGCGATCGCGAGGAGGATTTGCAGTGAGGTGTGTCGGCTGACCGGGGCGAATGTCTCGGTGAAGTTGCGTCCGTGTTCCTGGTCAAAACCACGTACAACCCAGCGTGCTTTGAATTTGTCGATGGTGCCGTCTGCTTCTGTTTTCACTCGGAAGACCCACTTCCCGGTGAGTATAGTCTTGTTTCGTGCCACTCCGATAGGAACAACTTTCCAAGTGTTGCGCTCCTCTAGTGCCTTCAATTCCCTGTCCATGGCTTCGCGCCACTTTTCCCTGTGCTCCCCTCCCAGAGCCTGCTGAACTGTCGCAGGCTCCTTAGGAATCACAGTGCCGTGGAGTGCGGTGACGAGGCCAAGTATCTGGAGGCCACTCTGTGTGTAGCGGGGGAGTGTGGTATCCGCGGGATAAGCTGCTTCGTCACCTGCTTCTGGGTCGGGTATGAAGTTGGGCCCTATGCGTTCTGCTTCGTTGGTGTTGACTTCTGCAGATGTAACGTAACCGTTGTCGGCGAAGTGGTAAAATACTTCGGCGTTGACGCTTTCGCGAGGGTTTTCGTCATCCATTGGGACATCAACGGAGCAGTACGGGAGAGGTCCGGCTTCCTCCGAGGCTGCGTCCACGTTCTGCTTGTCCAAGTCAGCTTCGTCCGCTGCGGAAGCGATGGCTCTGTCTCCACGAAGTCCACTGGTGAGATCACGTTGTTCTTCCACGTTGGCTAGGTAGGAGTCGAGAGTGAGTCGTTCGTAGAAAATCACATCACGTGCTGCCACTGTTTCCTTGGTGAGGACGTCGAAAATCTTCCATGCGTTGTGATTCTTTTCGATGCCCAGGTGTAGTCCCCACTGTGCGCGTTAGGAGAATCGGCCGGCTCGTGCAGATGGGGGTCGGTACTGTACCATGCAGCCGAAGACTCGTAACATTTTTGAGCTGCCCAATTTTCTTGTCCACAGCAGATACGGTGATGCGTTGTTCGAGAGCGATGATGACGAGAGCAAGCTGTGCAGCATGACGGCGTGGTCCATTGCTTCGGGCCACTGGTGGTTGGGTAGCCGCATGCCACGTAGCAGCTTGCGCATGGTGTTCTGGAGGGTCCTGTTCATCCTTTCTGCTACACCCTGCTGTTGATGGGCGTAAGGAAGGGAGATGAGCCTCTTGATTCCCTTCTCTGCCAGGTAGTCCTTGAAGCATTGTGAGGTGTATTCTCCGCCTCCATCTCACTGAAAACCCTTTAGTTTCACTCCAGACTCTCGTTCTGCTGCTGGAAGCCAGGCGACGAAGGCTTCGAAGGCCATGTCGCGACTCGGAAGGTTCATGTGCCAAACGTATCGGGTGGCGGCGTCGATGAAGGTGATGGCGTAGTTGTAAGCTCCTTGTCCTGGTACGCGGTTGTACAGGATGTCGTTGTACACCTTTTCAAGCGGTGCGTATGCTAGTGCACTCGGGTTGTGGTGAGGGACAAACGGTTGATGCGGTAAGTCGGCTTCATGACATGTGAAGCATGTCCCTTTTGCTCGTTGGAGTTCTCCCCCGTCATGTAGTAGGAGTGAATCTTTGTCGAGCACTCCTGCTCTTATTGTGTTGTTTAACATTATGTTGCTTGGGTGTCCCATTCGTGCATGCCAGATTTCTTCGCTAGCGCGGTGTCCGGGTGAACGTCGGTACATGTCGGAGTTGGAGTCGAAGCTGGCGGTAAAGTTGGCGCTTCGATGAACTGAGAAGATGTGAACGAGAATGAAAGACTAAGGAATGGAAGTGATACAAATATGCAACCCTAGAAATGTGTACCCCATATGGGCTAACCCACTATAGCCTACACAATATTATAATTTGACACACCCCCATAGGCAAAGTGGGGGAGAACAAGGGGTCACAAGACCAGTCAGGCAAAGCAGACAAAGCTCAGGGTGGATCACAACGTCACCACACAGTCAAAGCACAAGGTCAAGGCCACAAGGCCAGTTCACATGCAGGAGTACACATATATATATATATATAAGGCTAAACAAGCAAGAGCAGGTCTATATATATGTAAGAGTACAAGCAAGGTCAAGGGGTGAGCAAGTGAGGCAAGACAAGCACAAGACCCAGCTGAGTGCAGAAGCGCTGATGATCACAAGGCGGAAGTGCCTTGGTGAAAACATCAGCAGTGTTGGCCTCAGAGGCCACGTACGCAAGTCGCAACAGACCACGCTGCTGCAACTCACGAGCAAGAAAGTAGCGGAGAGCAATGTGCTTCGTTCTGTGCTCCAGGCGCTGCTCCCGACACAAGGCTAGCATGGCCTTGTTGTCTACGTACAGCACCGGAGGAGAACGAGGCGGCTCTCCGAGGTCAGTCAGCACGTAGGTAAGCCAGCGAAGCTCCTGTGCAGCCATGGCCCCGGCGTAGATCTCACCCTCACAATTGGAGCCGAGAACAGAAGACGAGCGAGTAGCCCGCCACGAAGAGAGCCCGAACCAAGGCTTAAGGTGTAACCCTGTGACGACCGCTGCGTAGCCTGGTCGTCAGCCCAAGAAGCAACCGCGTGCCCAGTGAGGACCACTGGACTCCGCCCTCCAAGCACTAGCCCCATGCCCGACGTACTGCACAAGTAGCGCAACACCCTCTTCGTTGCAGCCATGTGCTCTGGTCTGTGTCTCCCAGGAGCAACATAGCGTGCAAGAATGCTAAGAGGGTATGCAAGGTCAGGTCGTGTGGAGGTCATCAAGTACATGAGGCAGCCAACAAGCTCTGAGTACGGGCCACTCGACTCTACGGACTCATCCGAAGGCAGAGCTGAGAGCGAGTGGCGAGTAGACAGAGGAGTGGCCTGAGGCGAGGAGTACGTGAAGCCGAAGCGCTGAAGGACCTGCTGCACCATGTGTGACTGAGTCAGGGTAATGGTGCGGCGTGCTCTGTCCCGGGTGATCTGCAAGCCAAGGTAGCTGCGCAGCTCACCCAGGTCTGTGCACGTGTGTCTCTTCTGCAGCTCGGACTTCACGTGGGCAAGTCCAGCAGTGTCAGCTGTGGCAAAGACCAAGTCGTCGACGTACACGAGGATGTAGAACGGCGGCAGAGAGGTGTCGGTGCGTAGAAACAGCGACGGGTGAGCAGTCGAGAGAACAAACCCAAGAGCCGCAAGTGTAGTCCTCAGTGTGTCGTGCCACTCGCGCGGTGCCTAGCGGAGACCGTAGACTGGCCGTCGGAGGCTCCACTGGGTGCCAGGAGGGAAAGTCCCAGTGAAGCCAGGTGGACGGCGCAACCAGATCTCCTCGTGCAGGCTACCCTGCAGGAAAGCAGTGCTGAAGTCAAGGGAGGGAAGCTCGTAGTCACGCTGAGCGGCTACGTGTAGCAGCACCCGAAGAGTGGTCATCTTCGGGGTGGGAGAGAAGGTCTGAAAGTAGTCAACTCCCTGCCGCTGACTGAAGCCACGAGCCACGTACCGCGCCTTGAAGAAAGGTGGAGAGCCCGGCGGCCGCTTCACCCTGAAGATCCACATGCCACTGACCATGTTCGCCCCACGAGGGGGAACCGCGTCAACGTAGGTGCGTGTGGACTTCCAGGAAGCCATCTCTGCATCCATAGCTGCCTGCCACTGAGAGGAGTAGGGACCCTCTACGGCCTCCGCGTAAGAGCGCGGAGTCGGGATGTCTAGTGCATCCGGGTCTCCCTCAGGGGTAAGCAGTACGGACGCGAGATGAGGTGAAGCAGCAGCCAGACACTGGAACTCCTCCTTCCTGTCCTCAAGGACGTCCGTGCCAAGAGCACACTCACCCCCGACGGACGGAGGACAGACGGACGCAGACCCAACAACAAGACTAGCAGCGTAGTCTAGACGACAGCGAGCAGCAAAGTCGACGAGCTCAGCAACAAGAGCAAACGCAGCAGTGGACTCAAAGGAGGGGTCAGTGACGACAGTAGCAAGGAGACGCGTGACAGTAGGACTGGCAGCACGAAGAGAGTCCGACTCAGGGTCTGTAAGCACAGGAAGAGAGGACTCAGGAGGAGAGGGCAAAGGGGCACGCAGAGGAGCAGTGGACGGACGCAGAGACATCCGGTGCGTGCCAGGGACAGGAGGAGGACGCTGACGCAAACTGCGACCACTAGTGCGAGCAGCAAGAACACCTGAGGGCGCGGACGCACTAGCACCTAGAGCAGCAGCCTCACCAGTACCTAGAGCAGCAGTACCAATGCCCGGGTCGGGCGGGAAACACCGGTATTAGTCACCCTCATCACTAATAGTCACAGCATACATGGCAGCAAGGATAGCATCAAAGTCAAGATCAAAGATAGCTACGCCTGCCCTAGACAGCTCTCCCCAGCGGGGGATCTCACTAACCTCCGGGAACTGCTGACGCCAAGCGTGCGTCAGGCGGCCAAAGCAGCGCTGGGTGGGGTGAGCACCCCCACACTGCTCACCCGCGCGGTCGCCGGAGCGGAGGACGTAGGTGCACGGGCCAAAACCCCCACCACGCTGACGCTGCGTGTACCACTCACGGAGCTGCTGAGGAGGGGGGATGTTCTGAGAACGCTGCTGCTGCTGCTGCTGCCGCTGACCACTCCCGGAGTCGCTCCGCTGAGAAGTACCACCCCGACCAGCTCCACCTCCTCCACCACCGCCGCCTCCACCTCCGCCGCCACCGCCGCCTCCGCTCCCACCGCTACCGCCACCGCCGCCTCCGCCTCCGCCGCTGCCACCGCCACCTCCACCCCCGCCACCACTCCCACCGCCACCCCCACTCCCCCCGCCGCCCCCACCGCCACCTCCACCACCCCCGCTAGCCCCACCCGCGCCCTTGCCCCCCTTTGCCCTTGCCAGAGCGGCGTCTCCCGCTAGGGGCAGACGCCGCACCGACCGACTCAAGACCAACGAGGTCGGCCGCAGCAGTAGAGGCGACAGAGGGCAACAGGGGGGAAAGGGAACACCCCTTAAAGATGGGGGTGCGAGGGTCACCACGAGAGGCTCCTACAGCGACGATGCTCTTCTCCGGTGCTAGGAGGGCCTTCTCTAGGAGGTCAACAGTGAGAGTGGTGGGACAGACGGAGAGGAAGTGGTCCCTGACTACGCGAAGGGAGTCAGGGAGGCGAGTGACTATATAATAGAGAGTGATGTACATGGGGGGGGGATTCTTGGCGCAGAACTCAGCAGGAAGTGCGGCGCAGTAGCGAGTGTCACTAGTGCGGAGGTGCGTAACGAGGTCAGCGACTGTGGGAAAGGCAGCAAGGTCAGGAAAGAGGTACGGTAGCATGAGGTGGCTCAGTGCAGCAGTGGCAGGGGAAGAGTAGCGCGCAACTACAGCGTTGTATAAGGTGTGAGCACTCTTGTACTGACTAAAGTGCGCGCGCTCAGAGGTAGGCAGGTGGCGACGCACAGCAAGACGTGCAGCAGCATCGCGCGTGGCCCACTGGGAGCGAACAGTTGGGTCAGCATCAGCAGCAGGGGCAGGAGAGGCGCCAGAGGTGAGGTCAAAGAGGGAGAGACCGTCTGCCCTATCGCACTGTAAGAAGAGCTGCAGGTCATCTACCCAAACCTCAAAGTCAATGGCTCGACCCTCGGCGTCAAAAGCGAGAACACTAGGGGAAGCCATGACAGCAGTAGACTAGCGAGACCAACTATAGGACAGGGGCAGTGCAGTGACAGAAGCGCTGGTCTCACCAGACAGGGCAAGTCGGGCAGCTCAGTAGTGCAGTAACACGGCAACACGGCTGCTCGAACGGCTCAGTAGCGACTGCGGCTCCGCGGCACCGGCGACTCGGCTGATCAGGCGGCTCGGGCGGCTCGGGCGGCTCGGGCGGCTCGGGCGGCTCGGGTGGCTCAGGCGGCTCGGGCGGCTCGGGCGACTCGGGCGGCTCGGGTGTCTCGGGCGGCTCGGGCGGCTCGGGCGGCTCGGGCTGTTCTGGCAGCTCGGGCGGCGCGGGCGGTGTAGGGCGGCAGGGCCGCTGGTGAACGGTGGCGGGGCCGCTAAGTAGGGTGGCGGGGCCGCAGGAGTAGGGCGGCCGGGCCGTAGGAGTAGGGCGGCGGGGCCGCAGGAGTAGGGCGGCGGGGCCGCAGGAGTAGGGCGGCAGGGCCGCAGGAGTAGGGCGGCGGGGCCGCTGCATAAGGGCGGCGAGGCCGCTGAGCAGGGCGGCGGGGCCGCGAGGTAGGGCGACGGGGCCGCGAGGTAGGGCGGCGGGGCCGCGAGGTAGGGCGGCGGGGCCGCGAGGTAGGGCGGCGGGGCCGCGAGGTAGGGCGGCGGGGCCGCGAGGTAGGGCGGTGGGGCCGCGAGGTAGGGCGACGGGGCCGCGAGGTAGGGCGGCGGGGCCGCGAGGTAGGGCGGCGGGGCCGCGAGGTAGGGCGGCGGGGCCGCGACGACGGGCGGCGGGACCGAAGCGACGGGCGGCGGGGCCGAGGCGACGTGCGGCGGGGCCGCTAGGGGAAAGGGCCGCTAGGGCGGCTCGACGAGGTGAGAGCCCGAAGTGCGACTCGGGCGGAGTGCGCTTCGGGCAGGAAAAAAAAAGGTCGATGTGGTGGGCCCTAGGCACAGTTCCCACGGGGGAACCTGCTCGATACCATGAGAAGATGTGAACGAGAATGAATGACTAAGGAATGGAAGTGATACATTTATGCAACCCTAGAAATGTGTACCCCATATGGGCTACCCCACTATAGCCTACACAATATTATAATTTGACATGAACTTCTCGTGGTGCTGGGTGCAGTTGCTGCGCGGGTGTCGGTGGTGTGTCGTCGACGAAGATCGGTGCCGTTGAAGGACCAACGATTGGTGTTGATGTTGCCGCTGTTATCTCCGTTGTCTCTGTTGCTACCGTTGTTGTCTCTGCTGCTGCCGATGTTGTCTCTGCTGGTGCCGATGTTGTTTCTGCTGCTGCCGATGTTGTCTCTGCTGCTGCCGAATGTTGAATTGTTGCTAGCGCTCTTGTTCTTTCTGCTTCAGGTATCGTGTGTGAATACCAGAAGCCGCCGGGGCTGAATTCTGGGTCAAGGTCCGGTGGATGCGTCCAAGATGGGAAGGTGACGATGCCGTCGCTGTCGGCGGTGCCGAGGTCTGGAACGAAGTCGAGAACGAAGACATTGTTCTTCAAGACTGCCTTGCCGATGTAGAGTCCTCCTCTCCCGTGGTACAACTTGAACTCCTGGGTGGTGCTGTCTGCTTCGAGGTGAATCCCTTTTGCCATCAAGTGGCTGACGCTCAGTAAGTTGTAGCCGAGTCCCTCCGCGATTAATACCTTTGACATCTGTAGTATAGCGTTTGTCTCTCTTGACTGAAGTTGAACTACGCCTTGTCGTCGTGTGCGCAGGTTCTGGTTGTTGGCGACGGTGATGACTACTTCGCGTTGGAGTTGGTACTCTTGCTGCACAAAGCGTCCTTAAGAGCGCATGTGCTGTCCGCAGCAACTGTCCAAGAACCAGGTGTCTTTCCCGGATGGCTCGCTCTAGGCGATGGCTGCATACGTTGGATCCGGTTGAAGGGACTCGCGGCGATGTGTGGTGTTGTCGAGTTGTTCTTCCGGTGAGTAGTGTGGCGGTGACTCGGTGATGCAGGAGTCTGGCAATCTTGCCATGCAGTTGACGATATTTCTTGTTCCTTATGCAGGTTGTGTTGACGGCGGTGTCGACTTGACTGCTTGAGGGTCGAAGCTGCCGTTGTGGCAGTGTTGACTGTTGTCGATTCGGGCAGTGTGTGCGCGGGTGTCCTGACGTCTTGCAGAGACGGCAGAACGGAGGTACAAGCTTTGGTTGTTGTCGGTTGTTGTTGTTGTTGTAGCGTCGCTGAATGTGAAACGCGAATTCGGGTACAGATGCTTTCTTTTTGTGCCGTTCCTCTTGCAGGTCCATGTCTTGTTGCTCGGCGTGTATTTCGGCGCAGAGCGCTGCCTCGGAGATTCTTCCATGAGCTCGGAGAATGGCCTTTGTGGCGCGCCATTGAGGGCCGAGGCCGCTGATGATGAGTGTCACGAAGGCGTCTTCAGATATCGGCCCTCCGCATCGAAGGAGTTTGTCGCGCAGCTCGCGACAACGGCTGATATACGCTATTCCCTTTTCGCCTGGTTTCATTTCCACTATTGTCAACTGCGCCATTAGCCGACTCTGATTAACGCTATCTGTTGCTTGGTACAGGTTCTTCAAGTGGCTGTATGCGAGTACGGCGGAATTACCATATCCCCGGTAAGACCGTATATTCTGCTGCTGGTTCGGGTTGATGTTCCTCAGTAGAATCGTATACGCCATCATTGACTGATAGGTGTACTGTTGCTTCTCGTATTGTGTGCCGTTTGTTGGGTATGGCAGGGATCCGTCGAAGAAGCCAAGTATCTGCGCGCCTTCCATCATTAACTCGAACTCGAACGACCAGGTGAAGAAGTCCTTTCCGTCGAAAGGTCTTGACGTCTGCAGTTTTAAAACGTGCGCGAAATGCGACTGAACTTGAAGTGCGTCCAGTGGTTTCTCCTGTCCAGGTGCAGGCTGCGGTTGTGGCATAAAGCTGACGGAGCCGCGCTGGGGCTCGTATGGAGCAAAGGTAGGTTGCTGCTGTTGATTTCCACGTGCGTAGGATGAACCGTCAAGGCTCATTGGAGTCACGTCGTTGTTGTTGTTGCTGTTGTGTGACTGCGCAAGTACCGATTGCTGGTGTTGCTCGTAGAAGGACATGAAGGAGAAAAACTTCTCCATCATGCTCTGGTCGAAGCCTGCAGGTTGATTCGCAGGAGTCTCGTTGGATGTTGCCCTGGGTCTTGTTGCAGTACCCTCCTCTGTCTGTAGGCCAGAGGCAGGAGGTGGAGTAGGAGTAGTGCCGAGAGAACCAATAGAGGAACTCCTTTCCGTACCCTCCTCTGTCTGTCCTTTGACTTTCGCGTAACCTCCAGCAGTTACTTCAACCTCCGAGGGTTGACTCGCTGGTGCCTCGATATGCTTCGCTTCGCTTGTGCCTTGGTGTTTCGACACGACAGAGGCGCTTAAGCTTGATTGTTTCCAACACAAATCATAGGTTTTAAGGTGATAATCAATCTCTGCTCTCATTTTACTTTCTCTCTGTCTTGTGTCACACCAATCCACTGAGGCAATCCTGTGAGACACTCATTGTATTTGTTGCTGAGCTAATCCTACACATGATTAACACATTTTTTCTCAGCATTCTCATAATGAAGGTAAGTTGGTACTTATGTTCTACACTTATCGTGCTTCGAATGCTTTGAACCACCGTGCTTATCGAAGTGTATTGTGAAGCGATCGAGGGACAATAGTGCTTGTACGGAAGGCCGAGCAGGGAAAGCAAGCAGGGCAAGGCGACGAGACGACAGACAGCTGTGCAGCGCTGCACTGTAGCGCATAAATACACCTGCTGCACTCACACTGCCTGTACACTCTTCCCCGCCCACCACCAACCCCACCACATGGCTGCCTGCCAGCCACACAGCACAGGTGTAGGCTTTTCCAGACGTAAAGCGGCGCCGAGGACGTAGTTACATAGAAGACTAATGGTTGTCGCCAATTATATTTAATTTATAGCGACTCCTAGCATGCGCGGCGTTAGAGGCGCGGAGGAGCAAGCGATGCTCGTTAGGGCACGAAGGGGCGAATGTTGGGGCAAGAATGGGTGGGGGAAGGAGGGCGCGATAGTATGAGCAGCAGCGGCGGCAGCGGGATGTTGGACGCGCGAGTCAACGCCGTCCCTTCCCCGCCGCACTTCTCCGCCGCTCCTTCCTCCCTTTTTGACCGCAATCGCGCGATGATGACGTCAGACGCCATGACGTCACACCCCAACTCGATGACGTCAGGCCGCAAAGCTGTATCGCCAGGGCATAAACGAGTCTTAGCAGGGCGCGGGGAAGCGGAGCCGACAGGGGCGCGTGGCGACGATAGCGCGATGGCGATGGAAGATGATTGCTTCTTAAAGCCGTATTACCCTGCTCCCGGCACTCGCCCCTCTCGCATCCCCAATGGCGACTCTCGTATCGGCCAAAGCGATAGCGCCGCCTTCTCTCGCAGTCGCTCCAGCTCCCCCTCCCCCGCTCACTCCGAACCCTCTTCCGCCCATGCCTCGCCCGCCCCCGCGCGCCCGCCGTCCGCCCACAGGAGCGCGACGGCTGCCCCTCCGCGGCCCATCTCGCCTCTGCCCCCGCATGCTGTGCGACGCAGACCGGGCGCGGAGGGGCGCGCGGATGGGCGCGCGGGGGTAGGGGCGGAGCTGCGGGAGGGCAGTCCGGGGCGCGATGGCGCGCTGATGGGCGCCCGCGCGCCTGTCGTGCGCGATGGAGCCGGCGGAGGCGGGGAAAAAGGGGGAGCGGAGAGGGTGAGGGCAGGGGGAGAGGGCGCGAGGGGAAGCGGAGAGGAGGCGAGGGAAGGGGGCGTGGCGCGCGGTAGCAGTAGGCCCCGGCGCGCGAGAGTGGCCAGCAGTGGCGACGCCGTCAACGCGGGCGCCGCCAGTGCAGGCGCGGTTCCAGGACCAGGCACTGCAGCAGCGGACGCCGCACACACAGCAGATGCGCAAGCAGCAGCAGCGGCGCCGCTGACGCGCAGATTTCCCACGGCCCCGCAAACAGTCCATTCCGCCAAGCCTGCTGCGCCACTCAGCAACAGCGGCGAGGGGGGGGCGGGTGCGGCCGAGGGGACGTGGCCGGGCGAAATGGTGGGGGAGGGGGGAAGACGGGGGGAAGCGGGGGAGCAGATGCGGGTTGGGGCGAGGCCGGGCAGTGGTAGAGCGGGGATGAGACGAGGGCTCGGGGTGGGGCAGGCGGGCGCGCGCATGGGCGCGGGGATGGGAGGGGGAGGCGGGGCGCAGAGGCCTGTGACTGCTGGCGGCAGGCTGGTTGTGGCAGGGGCCGGCAACAGCCGAGGCGGTGAGGGCAGCGATGCAGCAGGCAGCGAGACGGGCGTGGGCGATGGGGGGAGCTGGAAGGCCCGCCCGACACACGCTCAGCAGGGCGTGGGGCAGCAGGGCGTGGGGCAGCAGGGCGTGGGGCAGCAGGGCGTGGGGCAGCAGGGCGTGGGGCAGCAGGGCGTGGGGCAGCAGGGCGTGGGGCAGCAAGGGGTGGGACAGCAGGGGATGGGGCAGCAGGGGATGGGGCAGCAGCAGGGCAGCGCAGGAGGGCAGAGTGGGGCGGGGCAGGAGCAGCAGAGGAGGGAGCGGCGGCATGTGCGGCAGGCGAGTCTGCAAGTGGACGCAGTGCAGCGCCTGCACGGCACCAAGGGCTCCGCCTCCCCTCCCCACGCACCAGCCATGCCCCTGCCCCGCCGCCCCCACACCGCCCTCGCCCGCTCCCCCTCGCCCTCCCCCTTTCCTCCGCCCTCCACCGCTGCGCCGCCTGACGCGCGTTCCTCCTCGTCCCGCTCCGCCACCTCCTCCCCCTCCCCCCCTATCCGCCCCCAGCCCCCCTCGCCCCAAGAGGACCGCTCCCCCCGCGGCCTCTCGCAGTCCCCCCCGCGTGGGGGTCCCCCCGCGCCCCTGCACGCGGCAGCATGCGCGGAAGCAGGGGGGGGCAGCGAGGGTGAGACAAGGGGGTCCGCGAGGGCGGGGGAGAGGGGCGGAGGAGGGGGGCGGGGTGGGGTGAGAGCGATGGGGCGGAGCAAGGCGAGTGGCATGGGGCGGGCGAAGGGTGTGATGGGCGTGGAGCGAGCGCAAATGGGAATGGAAAGAGGTGTGATGCGCGCAGAAGCAGGGGGGGCGATGGAGGGAGTGGATGGAGGGGCGGCGGGCGGACGAGGCATCCCTGAAGGGGCACACAGTTCCCTGCGCCAGCAACCGCTGCACGGTCCAGTCAGCGCTGACGTGGCACCAGCAGCAGCAGCAGGAGCAGCAGGAGCAGAAGCGAGCTCGCATTGGAATTCAAATAATCATGGTGGCAGTGAGAGAGGGGGTGAGGGGAATGGAGTGGTTGGGGCTGTTGCAGAGGCCAGGAAGGTCCGTGCAGGCGGGCAGAGCAGCACAGGCAGCAGCACTGAGCTTGCGCCACGAGCGGGCGGCAACGGACGGCTGCGATCGAGTGTGAGTTTCGGGCAGGCCAGTGCGTGTGAGCTGCGCTCTGCTGCTGCTCCCACTGCCACCGGCACTGGCGCTGCCACCACTGGCAGCAGCGGCGGCACCAGCAGTGCAGGGGATAGCAGCGAACGAGGTGGGGAGGGGGAGGGGGAGGGGGAGGGGGAGGGGGAGGGGGCGGGGGCGGGCGCTGCAGGGGGCAGGGCGGAGATGGTCGCTGGCAGCAGGGCGGGCGGCGCGGAGGGGCATGCAAAGGGAGGGGCGGGGCGGCGGTTAACTCGCGCCCTGAGCGCCATGGAGGGGCGCGGTCATGCGCCTTGGGGGCCAGCTGCAGGGGCTGGGGAGGGCGGTGGGGGGAGTGGTGGTGGTGGGGGGGGGGGACAGGGCTCCAAAGGGCTGAGTGAAGGGGAGGGCGCAAGTGGTGGGCTGGGGAGGCAAGGGGGGGCGAGGGCGCGTCCAGAGCAGATGGCGGGGGAGGAAGGCAGAGAAGGCGAGAGGGGGGGAGGAGGGGTGAGTGCAGGTGAGAGCAGTGGGTTCAATGGCAGGGGAAGAAAGGCGCGAGAGGGACCCGCCAGAAGTTCGGGTGGGGAAGGGGGAGCAGCAGCAGCAGGGGTGGCGAGACCCGAGGCACACACAGGTGCCGCTGTGGCCCTCGCTTCTGCCCCTTCCCCCGGTAGTGAGTCGGGGAGGGGCAGGGGCGTGCAGATGGGTGGGGAGAGGTGGACAGCGGCACAGAGGGCTGCAGCACGGGACATGCAGTGGGAGAGGGAGCGGGAGAGGGAGAGCGGCAGGGGCAGAGCGACCCGCGGGAGAGAGAGGAACCGGTCGAATCCTGCCACTCCCACAGGCACCTCCCGCACACCACGAGGGGCCGTGGAGGGTGGGGGGACGCCGAGGGGTGTGGCGGAGGGAGGAGGGGGTGCTGCGGGTGAAGGGGCGGAGGGAGGGGGCGGGTCAGGGGAAGAAAAAGCGGGGCGTGCACGTGCAAGGCGGGGTAGGAAGGGTGCGGGCGAGGGGGGGGTGAGGCGAGGGGAGGCTGGTGATGAGGGCGAGAGGAGTGGCCGGGCGAGTGATGGGATGGTGGAGGGAGGGAGTGTGCGGCAGCAGAGAGGCTTAGAGGATGGGCGGAAAGGGCGAGAGGGAGGTAGAAGGGGCGGGGAGAGCAGTGAAAGTGGTGTGGTTGGAAGGGAGAGAGAGGGGAGAGAAGCGGCACAAGTGGAGGGTCTAGGAGAGGAAGGGCCAGGGGGCATGGCAGGATTGGGCTCATCTGGCTTCAAGGGGTTGGCACAACCACGGATGCAGCAGCAGACAGAGCAACTGCAACAGCAGGCGCAGCAGCCGCAACAGCAGCAGCAGAGGGAGAGGGAGGGGCAGGGGTGGCAGCATGGGCAGGCAGTGCAGGGGGAGGCAGAGAATGGGAGTGGCAGCAGAGGGGGCAGCGCACAGGAGGGCGAGGTGGAGGTGGGTGCAGTGGGTGGTGGGGGCGGGGTGGGTGGGGCAGGCGGGGTGAGGGGGCGGCGAGGGGAGGTGGTGACAAGCCGGCCGTGGCACGCGCGTGTGGGGGAGGGGAGGGGTGGGCGCGCGTGGGACGAGTCAGCAGCCATCGGGGCGCCGGTCACGCTGCTTGCTGCCGTGGGCAGCGGCAGTGCGGCGGAACTTGCAGTACGGCCCATGCCATTCACTGGGGTTGCTGCTGCTGCTGGGGTTGCTGGTGGGGTTGCTGGTGGGGTTGCTGCTGCTGGTGGGGTTGCTGGTGGGGGGGGTGCATGTGAGGCGATGCCGCTGACGCCGCCTGTGCTGTCCCTCACGGAGCAGCGCCTGCTGGCAGCCCGGCACGGCGCAGCAGGGAGTGCAGGGGGCGGAGCAGCAGGGGGGGCAGCAGTGGGGGGCGGCAGGAGGGGGGCGCGAGCCATGGTGAAGAGCATGTCCATGTCCGCCGCCGACCTGCACCTTGTGCCCTCGCCGCACGCCACTCCGCCCCCTGACGCTTCTGCCGGGAGGGTTGCCATGGGCACCGGTGTAAGCACCGGCACGGCCGTGGGCGTGGGCGTGGGCGTGGGCGTGGGCGTGGGCGTGGGAGCGGGAGCAGGCTCTCGATCTATGGCCATTTCTCGCACATCCTCCTCCTCCGGCCGCCCCGCATTCCCACGCGCTGCTTCTACTTCTGCTGCTGCCGCAGCTGCAGAAAGTGCGTCTGCACACTCACTTGCCATGCACCCCGGCCAATCCGTGCCTCCTGCCAGTGACACTGCATCAGCCGCCATGTTCCTGGGCATGGGCCTCCCTGCCGCTCGCAACTCTGATACCTCTGAGCGCCTGCTTCGCCTCACAGCGCGGTGGAGCGAGGTGCAAAGCGGTGGCGGCGGGCGGACGGGGGCAGGAGTGCACTCGGATACGCCAAGGCTGGGCAGCGGCGTGGGGGGATCCATGGACCTGCGGCGAGCAGCCTTCCATGCAAGCATGGGCGCCGGCACGAGCATGGGTGCAAGCATGGGCATGGGCGTGGGTATGGTGGGCATGGGCACAGGAGGAGGGAGGGTTGGCGGGGGCATCCCAGCATGTTCGAGTGCGGAGGCGGATGTACCCGCGTGGGCGGCTCCCCAAGGGGACAGTGGGGGCGCAGAAGCAGGTGGGGGGAGTGCAGCAGCAGGTGCAGGTGCAAGAGGTGGTGGGGCGGGCAGGCGGGCAGGAGGAGGCGGTGCGAGCGGGCGGTCTGGGCTGGGAGGAGAGGGGGGCCTCACCCGCGGTGGGTCGGGTGTGAGTGGTGCTGTGAGTGGTGCTGTGGGCGGTGGGATGAGAGCAGGTGCACCTGCGGGTGCTGCGCTGCGGCGCCATGGCAGCATGTCTCTGCACCAGCAGCTCGTGGCTCCTCCTGTTGGCACGTGGCAGGAGCAGGCCGTGCAAGGTAAGCAGCTCAAGATGAAAAGTGCCATAGCCGCTGCCACAGCCGCCGCTGCTGCTGCTGAACCCGCTCTTGCCACTGCTGCTGGCACTGCTAATTCTGCATCTGCAGCGGCAGCGGTGGTGAGTGGGAGTGGGTTGCAGGAGAAGGCAGTGAGAGCGTATCCATTGGCGAGGGCGCACACGACAGCAGCTCGCAGCACACTGCGCACGCCTCCCTCTGCTGCTCTATTTGACTCGCGCAGCTTCAGCAGCCGCGCCACTCCCCCTGCCTCCACCAGCAGCAGCGGTGCCAGCACCACAGGTGGTGGCAGCAGTGGCACGAGCAGCAGCGGCATGTGCAGCAGCGGTGCTGGTAGCAACGGCGGGGTGAGCAGCAGCAGCAGCAGCAGCAGGAGGCTGAGCGTGAGCAGCTCGTCCAGTGCCATCACAGCCCGCAGTGCCACGCTCACTGGCAGAATGCTCACCAGCACCTCCTTCACCACCACCAGCACCACCACTAGCACCCTACCCACCACCACCACCTTTTCCACCAGCGCCACTGCTGGTGGTAGTGCGAGCAGCAGCAGGGGCTTCCATCGTGCCGCCACTCTGAACGCGCGCTCCCTCGGCCTCTCCCTGAACGCGCCTGCCCTCTCTGCCCTGCCTGCGCCTGACGTGCATGGGGCGCCCTCCTGCCCTGCCGCAGCTGGTGCTGTGCCCGGCACGGGCAGCACCCGGCATGAGCTTGCCCGCAGCGCCAGCAGCAGCGCTGCCAGGCTTAGGGGCGCGGCGGTGGGGGTCGGGGTGAGAGGCGGGTGGGAAAAGGGGATGTTGAGGAGTGATGGTGAGCGGGAACAGAGCGGAGGTGGGAGAGAGGGGAGCGGAGGAGGGAGAGAGGGGAATGGAGGTGCAAGAGAGGGGAGTGGAGGAGCAAGAGAGGTGAGTGGAGGAGGGAGAGATGGTAGCAGAGGAAGAAGAGGGGGTAGTGGAAAAGGGAGAGAGGGGAGTGGAGGAGGGAGAGAGGGGAGTGGAGGAGGAAGAGAGGGAAGTGGAGGAGTAAGAGAGGGGAGTGGAGGAGTAAGAGAGGGGAGTGGAGGAGTAAGAGAGGGGAGTGGAGGAGTAAGAGAGGGGAGTGGAGGAGTAAGAGAGGGGAGTGGAGGGGACGGTGGGTGGGCAGAGGCAGCAGCAGCAGTGGCATTTGGGACAGCAGCAAGTGGGACAGCAGCAAGTGGGACAGCAGCAAGTGGGACAGCAGCAAGTGGGACAGCAGCAAGTGGATCTATAACAGGGAGGTCAGCTGCAAGGGTGAAAGCGATGAGGGGAACAGCAGCAGGGGGAACCACAGAGAAGGGAGTGGACGTAGGGGCAGCAGGAGGAGGGGAAGCAGCAGCAAGGGGAGCAAGAGCAGCTGGAGAAGCAGCAGGAGGAGGAGGAGCAGCAGGGGCAGCAGCAGCAGGGGCAGCAGCAGCAGCAGCAGCAGCAGGAGGAGGAGGAGGAGGAGGAGCAGCTGGGGCAGCAGCAGCAGGAGCAGCAGGGGCAGCACCAGCAGTAGCAGGGGCAGCAGGGGCAACAGGTGCAGCAGGGGCAGGGAGCAGCAGGGGAGGCGGCAGGGTGGCAGGGAGGACACTGCGCAAGATGGCGAGTGACAACTTCCGCTCCTCCGCCCGTCCCATGGGCAAGGCCATGGGCAGCCATGGGGGCATGGGCATGGGCATGGGCATGGGCATGGGCATGGGCATGGGCATGGGCATGGGCATGGGCATGGGCATGGGCATGGGCATGGGCGTGGATGGGGTGAGTGCAGGAGGCAACAGAGCAGTGAGGCTGTCCTCTACAGCCAGCTCGCTGGACCTCGCTGTGCCCTCTGCTGCTGCTCTTGCTGCCTCCGCCTCTGCTGCTCGCCCGGCTGGTACTGCTGGCGTGGGCACAGCCGGTTGGAGGGGGGATGCACGGAGGAGAGGGGGCAATGAGGGCGGTGGGGAGGAGAGGCGGGGGGAGGAGGAAGGGAAGGTGGGCAAGGAGGAGGCGGTGACGCCGTCGAAGGCGAGCAGAGAGGACAGTGTGACGCCCAGCCGCCTGTCGCGCGCCCGGCGAGCTGTTCTGAGTGCTGCTGGTAAGGAGCGGCGGCGCGCTGCTGGGAAGGGTGGTGAGGGAGAGGAGGAAGAGGAGGAAGAAGAGGAGGAAGAAGAGGATGGAGAGGAGGAGGAAGAGGAGGAGGAGGCTGAGGAGGTGGGAGGGGAGGAGGGAGTGACAGACGCTGAGAGCGAGGAGGATTCAAGCATTCCTGTGGCGGCCCAGGCAGTCAGTGCGCACCATAGCAGCGGAGAGCAGAGTGGAGCAGCAGCAGCAGCAGGGGGCAAGGGCAAGGCGGGGCTGCTGAGCAAGGCAGCCAAGGGCATGCGGGGTCTGGGCGACCGCATCACACGGGCGCGGCTGAGGCTGCTGCAGGGCGGGCAGGCGGACGTGCTGGGGAGGGGGTTCTCGGACGTGCGTGGGGAGTATGACGTGGACGGGGGCCAGCAGGTGGGCAGCGGGCAGTTCGGTGTCATCCGCGTGGTGACACACCGGGCAACTGGAGAGCGCCTGGCGTGCAAGTCCATCAGCAAGACGTGCCTCAAGGTGAGTCCTCTTCATGCCAATCCTGCCCTCGTGGTTTCTCTTTCCCCTCCCACCTCTTCATTCCTCTCACTGTTCCGCGTGCATCTCAGCAGCAGAATCTCGCCCTTTGACGTAGAGGCTCGCAACCCATTCATATATTTTTCACTGGTTTTTTTATTATCCCCGTGCGTGGCCCCCATGCACCCACCACCCGCCACCGCACGTGGCATGGGGCAGTCGAAGGCGGATGCGGCGGACATAAGGAGGGAGGTGGCCATACTGGAGCAGCTCAAGGACCACCCCAATGTCGCCCGCCTCGCTGCTGCCTTTGAAGACCCCAAGGTGCCCCACTCGCCCCGTTAGCGCATGCTCTCGTGCTCGCCCATGATTTTTCTGGCACCTCAAAAACACCCTCGCTCAGCCATCTCCTGCAGCCCCCCTGATTCTTTGTCCCCCTCTGCTCCCCCCACTCCCTCACACTCTGCCTCCCTCACTCATCACCCCTCTTTTCTGCACATGCTGCTCTTCCCTCCTCAACCCACGCTCTCTTACCATTCTTCCCCGCCCCCTTCCCCCCCCACACAACACCCCCCTCTTTCCCCCCCGCCATGGCACTGATGTGCATGGTGCACGGGGCAGGAGGTGCATGTGGTGATGGAGCTGTGTGCTGCCGGGGAGCTCTTTGACCAGTGGGCACGTAGGCCCCTGCCAGCCCCTTGACCATTGCTGCTTCTCTAACCCCAACCCCCCACTTCCACTCTTTTTTTCCCTCCGTCTCTCCTGCCCACGTCACCCTTTCTCCCTGTCTCCCCCCATCCCCTTCCTTCCCTGCGCCAGGAGGTGCATGTGGTGAAGGAGTTGTGTGAGGGTGGAGAGCTGCTTCCCTTTACCCTTCCATCTGCTTCCCCGTTTTCCCCTGTCTCCCCACATTTCTCCCATCTCCCTCCGTCTCCCCTGTTCCCCCCTTCTAACTTGCCAACCTCCATGTCTCCCCGTTTCTCTCCATCTCAAACGCCCCACCCTGTCTCCCCCGTCCCCTCCTGTCTTCCCCCGCCCCCTCCTGTCTTCCCCCGTCCCCTCCTGTCTTCCCCCGTCCCCTCCTGTCTTCCCCCGTCCCCTCCTGTCTTCCCCCGTCCCCTCCTGTCTTCCCCCGTCCCCTCCTGTCTTCCCCCGTCCCACCATCTCTCCTCCCCCCCCGTCTCTTCTCCCCCTCCATCTTCCCCCCCCTCCACCAGGAGGTGCATCTGGTGATGGAGCTGTGTGAGGGCGGGGAGCTGTTCGACCGCCTCAAGGCGAAGCGAGTGTACGAGGAGGGCGAGGCGGCAGCAGTGCTGCGCACGCTGGTGGACGTGCTGAGGCACTGCCACGCCATGGGGGTGGTGCACCGCGACGTCAAGCCCGAGAACATCCTGCTTGTGTCGCAGCACAGCGACACCGATGTCAAAGTCATCGACTTTGGCATTGCTGCCTTCTACAAGCCTTGTGAGCCATGCTGCCTTCCCCGTGCTTGTTTGCACCGCCACCCTCCTCGTTTCGCCAATCCCTTTTGTACCTCCGATTTTCTACGAGCCTTGTGAGCCATGGGGTTAATCACAGTGAACATGTGCTTGCTCTTCTCTCAATTACACCGCTGCACTTCTGCTCTCCCTGGTCCCTGTCATACCTCTTGTTTTCCCTCCCTTCCCCAACCCCTCACATAACCTTCATGGATACACCTGTATCTCCCGCGCATGCATCTGCTTGTCTTTCTCTCGCCTCACATCACCCTCCCCACCCCACCCACGCATGATGCCCCCCTGGCAGCGCGGCCGCTGACAGAGTTTGTGGGGTCGCACTACTACATGGCGCCAGAGGTCATCGAGGGGTGATGTTTCAGGCGCCTCAATAACCCTCCCCTGACCCATGCATGGTGTGCCCCCCTCCCCTCCCCTCCACTCCCCTCCACTCCCCTCCACTCCCCTCCCCTCCCCCCTCTTGCAGCGCGGCCGCTGACGGAGTTTGTGGGGTCGCACTACTACATGGCGCCGGAGGTCATCGAGGGCAGCTACGGCCCACCGGCGGACGTGTGGAGTGCAGGAGTAGTGCTGTACGTGCTGTTATCAGGAGTGCCGCCCTTCTGGGCGCGCTCGGAGGACGGCATCATGCAGGCCATCCTGGACTGCCGCCTGCGCTTCAAGCCCGAGGTGTGGGGCAAGCGCTCCCACCTCGTGCAGGACCTCATCCGCCGCATGCTCACACGGGATCCCAACCTCCGCATCACCCCCGCTGGCGTTCTTGGTAAGCCCCCTGCCCCTTTTCCTGCACCTTGTCCTGCAAACTGTGCTGTGCTCCCTCGCAGTGATTCCCAGTGCTCTGCATGTGCCATGCCATGTTCTGATGTACGCATGTTCTTTTCCGTGCAGCTCATCCGTGGATGGCATCTGCAGCGCAAGCAGATGAGTCGCAGCCGCAGTGACTACTGTAGCAATGACAGCGATGTGCCGGTGGTTGCCAAGCGTTGTGGAAGCATCAAGTGGTTCAATATCCCTCACACCTCACCATCACTTGCGTTGTGCTCCCACCACGATGTCTATAGTTTGTGTTTCTTGTGCTTTGTAGCTGCCACAGCAAGTGCACTTCTTGATGCCTTTCGTCACCTAGAGTTAGCCTCTTAGAATTAGCATAGGGTTATATGTGTAGGTATAATTTGGCTTGTACGTAGGCGCATGTGCAATATAGAAAAATATGTATTAAACTCCAAGTAAAAAATTTGAGCGTCAATGACTTGGCCTGAGAAGGAAAAAAAAAAAACAAGAGGCGACGAAATCGTCTTAGGGTTGCGGAGCTTTTGATATTTTTGCACAAAACATATCATTAATATCGAGATGTAACTTTCACAACACGTACAGCAAATGTTACTTTCGAAAACCGAGACCGTCAGGTTTCATTTCTGCGGTGAATCGATCATGAGATCTTTCCATCTACAAGACTTCTGACGAGAAGTGAGAATGGAATGAATGAACTATGAAACAGTTGGGTACAAGTACTAACCCTAATTGGGTTGTACCCCTTATGGGCTACCCCATTACAGCCTACACAAATGTATAAGCTATAATGTTATGACACACCCCCATAGGCAAAGTGGGGGAGAACAAGTGGTCACAAGACCAGTCAAGCAAAGCAAATCAAAGCAAAGCAAGCTCAGGGTGGATTACAAAGTCACCACACAATCCAAGCACAAGAGTAAGGCCACAAGGCCAGTTCACATGCAAGGCCATATATATAAAGGTAAAACAAGCAAGGGCAGGTATAGAAAGAAGACAGTCCAAACAAGATCAAGAAGTGAGCAAGTGAGGCCAGGTAGGCACAAGACCTAGCACAGTACAGAAGCACTGATGATCACAAGGCGCAAGTGCCTTGGTGAAGATATCAGCACTGTTGGCCTCAGAGGCCACGTAGGTGAGGCGGAGCTGACCACGCTGCTGCAGCTCACGAGACAGGAAGTAGCCGAGAGCAATGTGCTTCGTTCTGTGCTCCAGTCTGTGCTCCCGACACAAGGCCAGCATGGCCTTGTTGTCTACGTACAGAACTGGAGGAGAACGAGGCGGCTCTCCTAGGTCAGTCAGCAGGTAGGTGAGCCAGCGTAGCTCCTGTGCAGCCATGGCCCCTGCGTAGATCTCAGCCTCACAGCTGGAGCCGAGAACAGAGGACGAGCGGGTAGACCGCCACGAAACAGAGCCGGAGCCAAGGCTGAAGGTGTAACCCTGTGACGACCGCTGCGTAGCCTAGTCGTCAGCCCAAGAAGCGTGAGCGTGACCTGTGAGGACTACTCGACGTCGCCCTCCAAGCACTAGCCCCATGCCCGACGCACTGCACACGTAGCGCAACACCCTCTTCGCTGCAGCCATGTGCTCTGGTAGGTGTCTCCCAGGAGCAACATAGCGTGCCAAGATGCTAAGAGGGTATGCTAGGTCAGGTCGTGTGCAGGTCATCAAGTACATGAGGCAGCCAACAAGCTCTGGGTACGGGCCACTCGGCTCTACGGACTCATCCGAAGGCAGAGCTGAGAGCGAGTGGCGAGTAGACAGAGGAGTGGCCTGAGGCGAGGAGTACGTGAAGCCGAAGCGCTGAAGGACCTGCTGCACCATGTGTGACTGAGTCAGGGTAATGGTGCGCTGTGCTCTGTCCCGGGTGATCTGCAAGCCAAGGTAGCTGCGCAGTTCACCCAGGTCTGTGCACGTGTGTCTCTTCTGTAGCTCGGACTTCACGTGGGCGAGTCCAGCAGTGTCAGCAGTGGCAAAGACCAGGTCGTCGACGTACACGAGGATGTAGAACAGTGGCAAAGAGGTGTCGGTGCGTAGAAACAGCGACGGGTCGGCTGTAGAAGGAGCAAACCCAAGAGCCGCAAGTGTAGTCCTCAGTGTGTCGTGCCACTCACGGGGCGCCTGGCGGAGACTGTAGACTGGCCGCCGGAGGCTCCAGTGGGTGCCAGGAGGAAACGACCCAGTGAAGCCAGGAGGGTGGCGCAGCCAGATCTCCTCGTGCAGGCTGCCCTGCAGGAAAGTAGTGCTGAAGTCAAGAGAGTGAAGCTCGTAGTCGCGCTGAGCGGCTATGTGCAGCAGCACCCGAAGAGTGGTCATCTTCGGGGTGGGAGAGAAGGTCTGAAAGTAGTCAACTCCCTGCCGCTGACTGAAGCCTCGAGCCACGTAACGCGCCTTGAAGACAGGCGGAGAGCCCGGCGGCCGCTTCACCTTGAAGATCCACATCCCACTGACGATGTTCGCCCCAGGTGGGGGAACCTCGTCGACGTAGGTGCCTGTGGAATTCCAGGAAGCCATCTCTGCATCCATGGCTGACTGCCACTAAGAGGAGTAGGGACCCTCGATCGCCTCAGCGTACGATCGAGGAGTCGGGATGTCAGGTGCATCCGGGTCTCCCTCAGGGGCAATCAACGTGGACACGAGATGGGGCAAAGTAGCCGCAAAGCACTGGAACTCCTCCTGCCTGTCCTCAAAGACGTCCGTGCTAAGAGCACACTCACCCCGGACGGACGGAGGACAGACAGACTCAGACTCAGCAACAAGACTAGCAGCGTAGTCTAGACGACAGCGAGCAGCGAAGTCGACAAGCTCAGCAACGAGAGCAGACGTAGCAGTAGACTCAAAGGAAGGGTCAGTGACGACAATAGCAAGAAGGCGCGTGACCGAAGGACTAGCAGCACGAAGGGAGTCAGACTCCGGGTCAGCAAGAGAAGGAAGAGAGGACTCTAGAGGAGACGGCAACGGGACACGTAGAGGAGCAGTGGAAGGACGCAGTGCCATCTGGTGTGTGCCGGGGACCGCAGGAGGACGTGGATGCGCAGTACGACCACTAGTGCGAGCAGCACGAACAGGTGACGCGGGACGAGACGCTGGCTTAGGACGCTCAGCAAGACCTCCACTAGGACCAGTGTAGGGAGAAGGAGCAGGTAGAGGGGAGGCGGGCGGTAACTGTGACTGCGACTGGACAGGCGGTGGACACTCTAGGGGAGGAGCAGGACCAGTAGAGGGCGGGAGACCAAGAACCTGCTTAAGGAGCGGAACGAAGTACGGCCTCGGCCGCGCAGCGCCTCTAGAACCAGCAAGTACGGCACCAGTACCCCCAGCGGCAGCACCAGCGCCAGCAGAACCTCCAGCTCCAACAGCGCGAACTCCGGTAGGACCATCAGCACCAGTAGAAACACCAGCGCCAACACCCCCAGCAGCTCCAGCTCCAGCAGCACCAACTCCAGTAGGACTGTCAGCACCAGCTGCCTCAGCAGCACCCCCAGACGCCCCAGCACCAGTAGAAACACCAGCGCCAACACCCCCAGCAGCTCCAGCTCCAGCAGCACCAACTCCAGTAGGACCGTTAGCACCACCTGCCTCAGCAGCACCCCCAAACGCACAAGCACCAGTAGAAACACCAGCGCCAACACCCCCAGCAGCTCTAGCTCCAGCAGCACCAACTCCAGTAGGACCGTCAGCACTAGCTGCCTCAGCAGCACCCCCAGACGCACCAGCACCAGTAGAAACACCAGCGCCAACACCCCCAGACTCAGCAGCACGTCTCCAGCGGCGGGCGAACCACACGCGCAGCTCCTGTGGAGAGAGCGGCTCCCGCCTCGACGAAGTACCGCCGGCGGCCACACGAGCAGACCCAGCACCCCCAGGCTCCGCACCCCCAGACTCAGCACCCCCAGGCTCAGCACCTCCAGTCTCAGCACCCCCAGACTCAGCACCCCCAGACCCGGCACCCGCAGACCCGGCACCCGTACGCTCAGCACCTCTAGCAGCACCAGAGTCTACAGCTACCTCGACTGGCTCGACTGCGTCTACCTGGGACACACCTGAAGGGGCAGGACCCTGAGGAGGGAGGGGGTCTACCTGAGTAGAACCTGGCGCAAGGAAGAGCGGGGGCGGGGGGAGGGGCGCAGTGCGATAGGGGAAGAGACGGTAGTAAGGCACCGACTCGTCAAAGGTGACGTCCTGGGAGGACAGAACACGGCGCGTGGTGGGGTGGTAAAACTGCCAGCCAGGCGCGTCAGGGGGGAAGCCAAGGAAGACGCAAGGAACAGCACTGGGGACAAGTCGCGGACAAACGCCCGAGATCCCCAGACCCGAAACGCAGACGCATCGCCAACCTTCCCTGTCCATCGCAAGGCAGGGGAGGTCTCTGGCAAGGAGACGCGGGGCTGAAGGTTGAGCTGATGCGCGGCGTACTGAACCGCAAACGGCCACAGAAAATGGGGGGCAGCCGCATGCATCATGGACGTACGCGCGACGTCCATGACCATGCCAATGCGGCACTCAGCAATCCCATTTTGCTGTGGAGAGGCCGGAAGCGTGAAGGTCTGGCGGATGCCCTGTGCCCGACACAAGGCTCCCAGACAGGCAGAGGAAAATAGGAAAGTCTCTCTCCGCCTCTGTCCGAGTGCAGACGCAAAACAGGAAAGTCTGAGCCGAAACTCTCTCTGAGCTGGAGACGAGCTGCGCGGATCCAGTCGATCAACACCTCAGTGACGTCACCCTTGTTGCGCAAGGGGAAGACTGTGGTGTAACGCGAGTAGTCGTCAACGACCAGCAGAAAGTACCGCTCTCTCCCTTGCCCGCTGACGCGGGCTGGGCCCCACACGTCCATGTGTAGAGTCTGCAGCGGAGCCTCTGTCGGAGGAAACTCGGAGGAGTGAGGGGTGGCGCGCTGTCGCCCCTCGACGCAGGGGACGCAGGTAGGGCCAGGCCCCGGAGGAAGGGGAGGGAGAGACCGAGGAAGACCAGAGACAAGGACACGGGAGGCCATGCCTCGGAGACGAGGCAAGGAGGGGTGACCAAGGCGGTGGTGCCAAAGGAGAGTCTGGTGAGACAGCAGACGACACGAGCAGTGGGCAGACTCAGGACCAGACCTGGACGCCGCAGCAAACACCTGACTCGACGCAGCTACCTGGGCAGACTCACCAGTAGGAGGAGACTCAGAAGTAAGGGTGTACAGGCTCGACCCTGGCCGACGGGTGAACGTGGCCAAGTGTCGGCCTGTCCGAGCACACCTGAAGTGGGTCACTCGCTGACTCGGAGGAGTGAAATGGTCAACCCCTCGATCCTGTGGTCCGCTCCACTCACCAAGTTCAAAGAGAACGAGGGGAGGTAGAGACCAGACAGGGTGCCAGAGGGGGCTGCAGGGCACGGAAGGACAGTGGAGAAGCTAGCAAGGACAGGACCCCCAGAGGGGTCTGCTAGGGAGACTGCAACCGGCCGACTAAGCGGCGTAAGAGTGGTGCGGTCTCGAAAGAAGGAGCGGGACGCACCCGAGTCCAGGGTGAAGGTGTGGAAGGCCTGAGCCGACGTAGTACCTGAGAGAGCAGACTCACCAGCACCTGGGGCGGCAGACGCACTTGCACCTGGGGCAGCAGACGCACTAGCACCTAGAGCAACAGTCTCACCAGCACCTAGCGCAGCAGCCTCAATGCCCAAGTCAGGCGGTACACACAGGTAACAGGCACCCTCAACACTATCAGCAACAGCATACATGGCAGCAAGAATAGCATCAAAGTCAAGATCAAAGATAGCAACCCCGGCCTTAGCCAGATCTCCCTAGCGAGGGATCTCTGACGCCTCAGGGAACTGGCGACGCCACGCGTCCGTTAGGCGACCAAAGCAGCGCTAGGTGGAGTGCGGACCCCCGCACTGCTCACCAGTGCGGTCGCCGATACGGAGAATGTAAGAGCAGGGACCAAAACCCCCACCGCGCTGGCATGCAGTGTACCACTGACGAAGCTGCTGAGGGGACAGGGTCACACCACTCCGCTGCTGCTGCTGGCGCTGACCACCAGCGGCGCCACTCCTCGACGCAGAGTCGCAACTCGCTCCACCACCGCCGCCTCCGCCGCCGCCGCCGCCTCCGCTGCCTCCTCCACCTGTGCCTCCTCCACTACCTCCGCCGCCTCCGCTCCCTCCGCCACCTCCACCGCCTCTGCCGCCTCCACCGCTGCCGCTGCCGCCGCCACCCTCAGCACCACTCCCACCACCACCCCCACTCCCTCCACCGCCTCCACCACCACCTCCACCGCCCCTTCCACCTCCTCCAGTGCCCTTGCCCCCCTTGCCCTTGCCGGTGCGGCGTCTCCCGCTCGGGGCAGACGCAGCGCCGACCGACTCGAAACCAACGAGGTCGGCCGCAGCAGCAGAGGCAACAGAGGGCAAGAGGGGGGAGGGAGAACACCCCTCAAAGACGGGGGTGCGAGGGTCACCACGAGAGGCTCCTACAGCGACTATGCTCTTCTCTATCGCTAGGAGGGCCTTCTCGAGGAGGTCAACGGTGAGAGTGGTGGGGCAAACAGAGAGGGAGTGGTCCTTGACTACACGGAGAGAGTCAGGGAGATGGGTGACTATGTAGTAGAGGGTGATGTACATGGGGGGGGGTTCTTGGCGCAGAACTCAGCAGGAAGCGCAGCGCGGTAGCGAGTGTCACTAGTGCGGAGGTGCGTAATGAGGTTAGCAATAGTGGGAAAGGCAGCAAGGTCAGGGAAGAGGTACGGTAGTATGAGGCGGCTCAGTGCAGCAGTGGCAGGGGAAGAGTAGCGTGCAACTACAGCGTCGTACAAGGTGTGAGCACTCTTGTACTGGCTAAAGTGTGCACGCTCAGTGGTCGGTAGGTGGCGGCGCACAGCAAGGCAAGCAGCAGCGTCACGTGTGGCCCACTGTGAGCGAATAGTGGCGTCAGCATCAGCAGCAGGGGCACGGGAGGCACCAGAAGTGAGGTCAAAGAGGGAGAGGCCGTCTGCCCTATCGCACTGCAGGAAAAGCTGCAGTTCATCTACCCAGACCTCAAAGTCCACTGCCCGACCCTCAGCGTCAATGGTGAGAACGCTAGGGGAAGCCATAACAGCAGGAGGCAGGGCAGTGGAGTGGCAGAGACTTTGCTCTTACCAGGTAGGTGGAGCGATTGGGCTGCTCGGCGGCTCGGCTGTCGGGCGACTCGGCTGCAGGGCGGCTCGGCTGCTGGGCGGCTCGGCTGCTGGGCGGCTCGGCTGTTGGGCGGCTCGGTTGCTGGGCGGCTCGGCTGCTGGGCGGCTCGGCTGCACGCTGCTGGGCGGCTCGGCTGTCGGGCGGCTCGGCTGTCGGGCGGCTCGGTTGCTGGGCGGCTCGGGAGGTCGGGCAGCTCAGGTGGCCGGCGGTTCGGCTGCTTGGCGTTGCGGGTGCTGGGAGGCGGGGTCGCAGGTGGTGGCGAGGTCGCAGGTGGCGGCGGGCCGCAAAGGTGGGCGGGGCCGCGGTGGCGACGAGGCCGAAGTGGGGCCTAAGTGGGGCCGTAGAGGGGCCGACGGGGCCGAAGTGGGGCCGTAGCGGGGCCGCAGCGAGGCCTAAGCGGGGCCGAAGCGGGGCCGTAGCGGGGCCGAAGCGGGGCCGTAGCGGGGCCGTAGCGGGGCCGTAGCGGGGCCGACGGGGCCGACGGGGCCGTAGCGGGGCCGTAGCGGGGCCTAAGCGGGGCCGACGGGGCCGTAGCGGGGCCGTAGTGGGGCCGTAGCGGGGCCTAAGCGGGGCCGACGAGGCCGTAGCGGGGCCGTAGCGGGGCCGTAGCGGGGCCTAAGCGAGGTCGTAGCGGGGCCGACGGGGCCGTAGCGGGGCCGTAGCGGGGCCTAAGCGGGGCCGACGGGGTCGACGGGGCCGTAGCGGGGCCGTAGCGGGGCCGTAGCGGGGCCTAAACGGGGCCGTAGCGGGGCCGTAGCGGGGCCTAAGCGAGGCCGTAGCGGGGCCGACGGGGCCTAAGCGGGGCCGTAGCGGCCTAAGCAATGCCGTAGAGGGCGGCTCGAGGGGCAGTAAGGGCGGCCAATAGGGGCCATTAAGGCGGCTCAAGGCGCTACTCGGGTTAGGAGCTAAGCGCGCTCTGTGCAGGGAAGGGAAAAAAAAGTTCGTGGTGGGCCCTAGGCAGTATTCCCACTCGGGAACCTGCTCGATACCATGACGAGAAGTGAGAATGGAATGAATGAACTATGAAACAGTTGGGTACAAGTACTAACCCTAATTGGGTTGTACCCCTTATGGGCTACCCCTTTACAGCCTACACAAATGTATAAGCTATAATGTTCTGACAACTTCGAAACCGTTGCGCTACATCTGCTGAGAAAAAAGTCGACATTATAATGAACTTCTGTTATATATTTGCGTGAAGTCAAGCCTTCTTAGGATTTCTGTTTCCCTTTCTCGCTGGTGCCCTCTGCTCCTTGTCAGAATAATATATAATTCTATATATTGTTTTGTAACTGCCTATAGCGTAGACTACTGTAGTCATATAACTTTCTGTTTGGTGGTGAACCTTTCTTCATTCTTGCCTATTTGTACTGCTCGCTCTATAGTGAACCCACTCTTTTGTTGCAATCTTCCTACTCACCTAAACTCACTCGAACTTAACCGCTCCTACCAACTCGCCATGGCTCCTAAGCCTTGCTACTAGAATACTTTCACATGTTATCAGAGTGGTTCCTATCCTAGGACCTGATTTTTTTTCCATGGGCCCACCGCATATCGCTCCTGCCACGGCGCTCGTCGCGGCCCCAGCTGTGCCCGTTCAGCCGCTCGACGTGAAGTTTGCGAAGTCGACCGTTGCGAGCTTAGTGCTGTTCGTCGGCGGCCCCGTCGCCTGCCCGTCGCGCCCTCCTGCAACCTCGTCACGCCCTGTTGCGGCCCCGATCGTCTGCATCGACGGTCGCTTTGGGGGGAGATGGCGGGTGTGACGGCCGAGCTGCTTCAGTCGCCAAACGCGCCCCCTGCCCCGCCCTCCCGTCGAACATGCGGCTGCTGCCACTGCAGCTGCCACGCAAGCGACGGCAAGCTGTACTAAGGCGCTCGTCGCGGCACCTGTTGCACCCCCCCATTACTCCCCCCCCCTACCCGCGATCTCGCCAACGTCAACCACGCCTGCTGCCGTGTCTTCCGCTGTGGACGAAGGTGTGGGGGGGGGGGGAGGGGGAGGCGCGAGGGTGGTTGCCGCCACTCTGTTCGCTGCTACGCCACACCGCTACGCCGCCACACGCCGTCCCTTCTCTCTCCCTGCTGCGCGTGCAGCAGTGTGGGGGGGAGGTTTTGGGGTGGCGGGTGTGAGCAAGAAGCTGCCGCCCCTCCTCTCTCTCTCACTGCCGCACGTGCCGCTGTGGGGGGGGGAGTGAGGGGGCGACGGAAGTCAGCCGGTCATCTGCTGCTGTTGCCCGCTGCTACCGTGGCACCTCTAGCTGCCGCCCCTGCTACCACCTGCCTTTTGTTGTCTTTGCTTCTGCTACCTACTGCTGGGGCCTGCAGGTGCTGCCGTCGAGCCGGTGCTGTCCTGCTGCATGTTGCAGCCACAGAGCCTGCTCCTCATGCGACCTGCCGCCCCAACACCTGCTACTGTTTTTACCTTGGTAAAGGGGTTGGTACAACTGGATCTGCCATCACTGCACCGGTTGCCACTGCACTTGCCTGTTGCTATGATTTCCGCTGCGGCCTGTCTGGTGTACCCCATTATGGGGGCGTTTACTGCACATTCTTCCCTACAGGCACTTATGGGGGCGTGTCAGAATAATATATAATTCTATATATTGTTTTGTAACTGCCTGTAGTGTAGACTACTGTTGTCATATAACTTTCTGTTTGGTGGTGAACCTTTCTTCATTCTTGCCTATTTGTACTGCTCGCTCTATAGTGAACCCACTCTTTTGTTGCAATCTTCCTACTCACCTAAACTCACTCGAACTTAACCGCTCCTACCCAACTCGCCATGGCTCCTAAGCCTTGCTACTAGAATACTTTCACACTCCTCCCGTTAGTTCCCTCTTCTTCTGCTTCAACTACCGCTCCTGCTAACTACCCTACCTCCAACACAACCTCTTCTATTTTAACTACTAAGGTGAGCTTAGAATACTATTAACCTATCCCTCTCGATCTACGATCGCTTCTTTGTTATTCCCTCTCCTCGTTTTTCTTGTCATATCAATCGATCTGGTATTCTTCCTTGTACTTCTCCTCCCTTTCCGTCTACGGGACGGTCCTCTTCTTGTGATTCTAAGTGTTTTTGATGTCGTCGTTTTTCCTACGTTCCTTTATTGCTTTCACTTCCTTCGTCTTTCCTCTTCTTGCGTCGTTTTCCTTCATGTCTGATTTTTTCTCCTCGTTATTCTTTAGATGCTTTCGTAGTTTTTTCTCTGCTCCTTTCTTTCTTAGTTGACGTGCATTTTTTACTTCCCTTTTCATTCGTCGCCTCTCTTAAAGTCAACCGTATGTTCTTCTTGTCAGAACATATAGCTTACTTGTTTCTGTAGGCTATAGTGGGGTATCCCATAAGGGGTACAACCCAATCAGGGTTTCCTATTTGTACTCACTTCGTTCATAGTCATTTCATTCTCGTTCACTTCTTCTCATGGTATCGAGCAGGTTCCCCTGTGGGAACTGTTCGTAGGGCCCACCACCGCTACCTCTTAACTTTTTTCTGCCCGAAGCGCGCTCCGGGCCCTAGTACTTCTTTTTTTTTCGATCTGCCCTAGTGCTCTGACGGCCGCCCGCCCTAGCGCCCGAGCGCCGCCGCCCTTGCGCCCTGACAGCCGCCCGCCCTAGTGCCCTGACGGCCGCCCGCTCTAGCGCCCCAACGCCGCCCGCCCTAGCGCCCTGACGGCCGCCCGCCCTAGCGCCCGAGCGCCGCCCGCCCTAGCGCCCGAGCGCCGCCCGCCCTAGCGCCCTGACGGCCGCCCGCCCTAGCGCCCGTGCGCCGCTCGCCCTAGCGCCCTGACGGCCGCCCGCCCTAGCGCCCTGTCGGCCGCCCGCCCTAGCACCCGAGCGCCGCCCGCCCAAGCGCCCGAGCGCAGCCCGCCCTAGCGCCCTAACGGCCGCCCGCCCTAGCGCCCGTGCGCCGCTCGCCCTAGCGCCCGAGCGCCGCCCGCCCTTGCGCCCTGACGGCCGCCCGCCCTGACGCCTGAGCGCCGCCCGCCCTAGCGCCCTGACGGCCGCCCGCCCTGACGCCTGAGCGCCGCCCGCCCTAGCGCTCTGACGGCCGCCCGCCCTGACGCCTGAGCGCCGCCCGTCGTCGCCCCAGCGCCCTAGCGCCCGACGCCCGCGAGCCGCCCGTCGCAGCCGCCCGTGAGCTGCCTGTACGCCGCCCGCCGAGCCGCCCGTGCACCCGCCCAGCGTGAGCCGCCCACGACCGCCCAGGCCGCCGTCCCTGAGCCGCCCGCGCCGCCGTCCCTGAGCCGCCTGTGCAGCCGCCAGCGAGCCGCCAGCGAGCCGCCCGTCGCGACGCCCGCGCCACACGAGCCGCCCGTACGCCCGAGCCGCCCGAGCCGCCCGAGCCGCCCGCGCCGCTCCAGCAACCCGAGCCGCCCGCGCCGCCCCAGCAACCCGAGCCGCCCGAGCCGCCCGGGCAACCTGAGGAGCCGAGCTCCTGCTCCTGCGGGGCTGCTGCTGCTCCGAGGCGTGCGCAGCTGCTGTTCTGCCGAGTTGCTGCGCCGCTGTGCTACCCGACTCTTCGTGCCCGGTGAGACAATCAGCTGCTGCAATGGCCACCCCCAGTGTCCTGTCTTTTGACGCTGAGGGTCGCGCCATTGACTTTCCAGTCTGGATTGAGGACCTGCAGCTGTACTTACTGTGCGATGCGATCGATGAGGTTTCTCTCTTTGACTTTGTCTCTGGAGCTGTCCCTGCCCCTCCTGCTGATGCTGACCCTGCTGTTCGCTCCAAGTGGGCCACACGCGATGCTGCTGCACGTCTTGCTGTGCGTCGCCACCTCCCTTCCTCCGAGCGTGCCCACTTTAGTCAGTGCAAGACCGCTCAGGCCTTGTACGACGCTGTAGTTGCACGCTACTCCTCCCCTTCCTCCGCTACGCTGAGCCGCCTCATGCTACCGTTTCTCTTCCCTGACCTCGCTGCCTTTCCCACTGTCGCTGACCTCGTTACCCACCTCTGCGCTAGTGACGCTCGCTACCGCGCTGCCCTTCGTGCTGAGTTCCGCGCCGCAAACCCTCCTCCCATGTACATCACTCTCTACTTTCTCGTCACCCGTCTCCCTGAGTCCCTTCGTGTCGTTAGGGACCAGTTTCTCTCTGTCTGTCCCACCACCCTCACTGTCGACCTCCTTGAGGAGTCCCTGCTAGCGGCTGAGAAGAGCATCGTTGCTGTAGGGGCCTCTCGGGGTGACCCTCGCACCCCCATCTTTGAGGGGTGTTCTCCTTCCCCCCTGCTGCCCTCTGTCGCCTCTGCCGCTGCGGCCGACCTCGCTGGTTTTGAGTCGGTCGGTGCGGCGTCTGCCCCCAGCGGTAGACGCCGCTCTGGCAAGGGCAAGGGGGGCAAGGGAGCGGGTGGAGCTAGAGGGGGCAGTGGCGGAGGAGGTGGGGGTGGCGGAGGGAGTGGGGGTGGCGGTGGAGGTGGTGGCGGGAGTGGAGGTACTGGTGGAGGCGGTGGAGGCGGAGGTGGCGGCGGAGGCGGTAGCGGAGGAGGCGGGGGCGAGGGTACCGGTGGGGGCGGTGGCGGTGGAGACGGGGGTGGCGGTGGAGGCGGGGGTGGCGGTGGCGGCGGGGGTCGGAGTGGCTCGTCCCAGCGGAGCAGCTCTGGGGGTGGCCAGCGCCAGCAGCAGCAGCAGCAGCAGCCGCAGCAGCAGCGCTCTCGCACCGTCCCCGCCCCTCAGCAGCTCCGTGAGTGGTACTTGCAGCATCAGCGTGGTGGTGCGTTTGGTCCCTGCCCCTACGTTCTTCGCACCGGTGACCGTGCGGGGGAGAGGTGTGGAGGCACCCACACAGCCCGCCGCTGCTTTGGCCGCCTGACCGACGCCTGGCGTCAGCAGTTTCCGGAGGCCGCTGAGATCCCCCGCTGGGGGGAGCTGTCTAGGGCTGGTGTAGCCATTTATGATCTTGACTTTGATGCTATTCTTTCTGCTATGTATGTTGTGACTGGTAGTGATGAGGATGACTGTTACCGGTGTTTCCCGCCCGACCCGGGCATTGGTACTGCTGCGTCAGGTGCTAGTGAGGCTGCTGCTCTAGGTGCCAGTGCGTCTGTGCTCTCAGGTACTGGTGAGTCTGCCCTCTCAGGTACTGTGTCGGCTTCGGCCTCTCACACCTTCACCCTTGAATCTGGAGCGTCTCGCTCCTTCTTTCGGGACCGCACCACTCTCACGCCGCTGAGTCGGCCGGTTGCGGTGTCCCTGGCTGACCCCTCTGGGGGGCCTGTCCTATCTCGCTTCTCCACGGTCCTTCCGTGTCCGGCGGCCCCCTCTGGCACCCTGTCTGGTCTCTACCTCCCCTCGTTCTCGACGAACCTGGTGAGTGGTGCTGACCTACAGGATGCGGGTGTCCACCAGTTCACTCCTGCTCGTCAGCGCGTGACCCACTGCACGGAGGCTAGCACGGGACGCCACCTGGCTACGTTTACACGTCGGCCAGGGTCGAGCCTGTACACACTGACCACTGCTTCTCCTCCAGGTGCTGAGTCTGGTAGGGTCCCTTCGTCTGGTCAGGTGTTTGCCGCAGCGTCCAGGTCTGGTCCTGAGTCTGCCCCCTGTTCGTGTCGTCGTCTGTCTCACGAGACCCTCCTCTGGCACCACCGCCTTGGCCACCCCTCTCTGCTTCGGCTCAGAGGCATGGCCTCCCGTCTTCTTGTGTCTGGTCTCCCCCGGTCTCTACCTCCCCTTCCTCAGGGCCCTGGCCCTGCCTGTGTCCCCTGTGTCGAGGGGCGCCAACGTGCTGCCCCTCACTCCTCCCAGTTTCCTCCGACAGAGGCCCCGTTGCAGACGCTTCACATGGACGTGTGGGGCCCAGCCCGCGTCCGTGGACAGGGTCAGGAGCGCTACTTCCTGCTCGTTGTTGACGACTACTCGCGTTACACCACAGTCTTCCCCTTGCGCAGCAAGGGTGAGGTCACTGAGGTGCTGATCGACTGGATCCGTGCAGCTCGTCTTCAGCTCAGGCAGAGCTTTGGCTCCGACTTTCCTGTGTTGCGTCTGCACTCGGACAGAGGCGGAGAGTTCTCCTCTGGCCTTCTGCGTGCCTACTGTCGTGCGCGAGGCATCCGCCAGTCCTTCACGCTTCCGGACTCCCCGCAGCAAAATGGGATTGCTGAGCGCCGCATTGGCATGGTCATGGACGTCGCCCGTACGTCCATGATGCATGCGGCTGCCCCCCATTTTCTGTGGCCGTTTGCGGTCAGGTACGCAGCGCATCAGATCAACCTCCACCCCAGGGTCTCCAGACCGGAGACCTCCCCAGCCCTGCTGTGGACGGGGAAGGTTGGCGATGCGTCGGCGTTCCGGGTCTGGGGATCTCGGGCGTTTGTCCGCGACTTGTCTGCGGACAAGCTGTCCCCTCGCGCTGCTCCCTGCGTCTTCCTGGGGTTTCCCCCCGACGCCCCTGGGTGGCAGTTCTACCACCCCACCTCTCGACGTGTTCTGTCCTCCCAGGACGTCACGTTCGACGAGTCGGTACCCTACTACCGCCTCTTCCCCTACCGCACTCCGTCCCTCCCCCCACCCCCGCTCTTCTTGGTACCAGGTCCCCCCCCGGTAGACCCCCTCCCCCCTCAGGGTCCTGCCCCTTCAGGTGTGTCCCAGGTAGACGCGGTCGAGCTTGTCGAGGTCACTGGTGACTCTGGTGCTGCTGCGGGAGCTGAGCCTGGGGGTGCGGAGTCTGGGGGTGCTGAGCCTGGGGGTGTTGAGCCTGGAGGTGCCGAGCCTGGGGGTGCTGAGCCTGGGGGTGCTGCGCCTGGGGGTGCTGAGCCTGGGGGTGCTGAGCCTGGGGGTGCTGAGCCTGGGGGTGCTGTGCCTGGGGGTGCTGAGCCTGGGGGTGCTGAGCCTGGGGGTGCTGAGCCTGGGGGTGCTGTGCCTGGGGGTGCTTCGTCTCGCCGGGAGCCACTCTCCCCACAGGAGCTGCGTGAGTGGTTTGCCAGGCGCTGGAGGCGTGCTGCTGGTGCTGGTGGTTCTTCGGCTGCAGAGGGTACTGCTGCCGCGCGTCCCGGCGGTGCTCGTACTGTGGGTGCTGGAGCTGCTGGGTCTGAGGGTTCTCCTGGAGCTGGTGCTGCTGAGGGTGTTGGCGCTGTGCCTGCCGCTGGCGGTCCGACTGACAGTGCTCCTGGTGCTGCTGCTGGAGGTTCTGGTGCTGCTGGAGGTGCTACTGTAGTGGGTGCTCCTGCTGGGGGTACTGGTGCTGTTCCTGCTGTTTCTGGCGTCGCCGCGCGGCCCCGACCGTACTTCGTTCCGCTCCTACAGCAGGTTCTTGGTCTTACACCTCCTCCTCCCTTAGAGGGTCCGCAGCCTGTCCGGTCACAGCCACAGCTACAGCCTGCCTCCCCTTTGCCTGCTCCTTCTCCCTACGCTGGTCCGACTGGAGGTCTTACTGAGCGTCGTGAGCCTGCGTCTCGTCCTGCGTCGCCTGTTCGTACTGAGCGCGCTAGTGGTCGCGGGTCGCGTCAGCGTCCTCCTCCTGTCCCTGGCACGCACCGGATGTCACTCCGTCCGTCCACTGCTCCTCTGCGTGCCCCTTTGCCTTCTCCTCCTGCTTCCTCGCTTCCTGCTCTTGCCGACCCGGAGTCGGACTCTCTTCGTGCTGCTAGTCCTACTGTCACGCGTCTCCTTGCTACTGCTGTCACTGACCCTTCCTTCGAGTCGTCTGCTGCGTCTGCCCTTGTCACTGAGCTTGTCGACTTTGCTGCACGCTGTCGTCTAGACTACGCTGCCAGTCTTGTCGCTGAGTCTGAGTCTGCCTGTCCTCCGTCCGTCGGGGGTGAGTGTGCCCTCGGCACGGACGTCCTTGAGGACAGGCAGGAGGAGTTCCAGTGTCTGGCTGCCGCTTCACCTCATCTCGTGTCTGTACTGCTAGCCCCTGAGGGAGACCCGGATGCACCAGACATCCCGACTCCGCGCTCTTACGCGGAGGCGATAGAGGGTCCCTACTCCTCTCAGTGGCAGGCAGCTGTGGATGCAGAGATGGCTTCCTGGAAGTCCACAGGCACCTACGTCGACGCTGTTCCCCCTCCTGGGGCGAACATCGTCAGTGGCATGTGGATTTTCAGGGTGAAGCGGCCGCCGGGTTCACCGCCTGTCTTCAAGGCGCGTTACGTGGCTCGTGGCTTCAGTCAGCGGCAGGGGGTTGACTACTTTCTGACCTTCTCCCCCACCCCGAAGATGACTACTCTTCGGGTTCTGCTGCACATTGCTGCTCACCGTGACTACGAGCTGCACTCTCTCGACTTCAGCACAGCTTTCTTGCAGGGCAGTCTGCACGAGGAGATCTGGCTGCGTCGCCCACCTGGCTTCACTGGGTCTTTCCCTCCTGGTACCCAGTGGAGTCTCCGGCGTCCAGTCTACGGTCTCCGCTAGGCGCCACGTGAGTGGCACGACACACTGAGGACTACGCTCGCGGCACTTGGGTTTGCTCTGTCTACTGCCGACCCGTCGCTGTTTCTGCGCACCGACACCTCTCTGCCGCCGTTCTACATCCTCGTGTACGTTGACGACTTGGTCTTTGCCACAGCTGACACTGCTGGACTCGCCTACGTGAAGTCCGAGCTGCAGAAGAGACACACGTGCACTGACCTGGGTGAACTGCGTAGCTACCTTGGCTTGCAGATCACCCGGGACAGAGCGCGCCGCACCATTACCCTGACTCAGTCACACATGGTGCAGCAGGTCCTTCAGCGCTTCGGCTTCACGTACTCCTCGCCTCAGGCCACTCCTCTGCCTACTCGCCACTCACTCTCAGCTCTGCCTTCGGATGAGTCCGTAGAGTCGAGTGGCCCGTTTGCAGAGCTTGTTGGCTGCCTCATGTACCTGATGACCTGCACACGTCCTGACCTTGCATACCCTCTTAGCATTCTCGCACGCTATGTTGCTCCTGGGAGACACCGACCAGAGCACATGGCTGCAGCGAAGAGGGTGTTGCGCTACTTGTGCAGCACGTCGGGCATGGGGCTAGTGCTTGGAGGGCGCAGTCCAGTGGTCCTCACTGGACACGCAGACGCTTCTTGGGCTGACGACCAGGCTACGCAGCGGTCGTCACAGGGTTACACCTTCAGCCTTGGTTCCGGCTCTGTTTCGTGGCGGGCTACCCGCTCGTCTTCTGTTCTCGGCTCCAGTTGTGAGGCTGAGATCTACGCTGGGGCTATGGCTGCGCAGGAGTTACGTTGGCTCACCTACCTGCTGACCGACCTTGGAGAGCAGCCTCGTTCTCCTCCAGTCCTGTACGTAGACAACAAGGCCATGCTGGCCTTGTGCAAGAGCAGCGACTGGAGCACAGAACGAAGCACATTGCTCTCCGCTACTTTCTTGCTCGTGAGCTACAGCAGCGTGGACAGTTGCGACTTGCGTACGTGGCCTCTGAGGCCAACACTGCTGATGTCTTCACCAAGGCACTTGCGCCTTGTGATCATCAGCGTTGTTGCACGCAGTTGGGTCTTGTGCCTGTCTTGCCTCACTTGCTCTCCTCTTGACCTTGCTTGTACCTTCGCCTATATATACTCTTGTTCTTGCTTGTTTGCCTCTTTTATATCTCTATATATGATCTTGCATGTGAACTGGCCATCTGGCCTTTGAACTTGTGCTCGGAATGCGTGGTGACTTTGTGATCCACCCTGAGCTTTCCTTTGCTTTGCTTGACTGGTCTTGTGACCCCTTGTTCTCCCCCACTTTGCCTATGGGGGTGTGTCAGAACATATAGCTTACTTGTTTCTGTAGGCTATAGTGGGGTATCCCATAAGGGGTACAACCCAATCAGGGTTTCCTATTTGTACTCACTTCGTTCATAGTCATTTCATTCTCGTTCACTTCTTCTCACTTCTTTCTTCCTTCCTCGTCTTATCTTTCGTTCCTTCATTCTTCTTGTTACTCGAAATACTATCGAGGATTACAATTGCTGTCTTTTTATGGATTGTTTCTTTTCTCTTTCACCCTATGCTCGTATCTTTTCTCTCCTTCATAGCATCATTCTTTGAATGTGTCATTTTCTGTTTTGGATTCAGCAGTGCATTTTTCTTACCTTCCCGTTATAAGCTTCTTATGTATATCTCTCTGGACTTCTTTTCCGTCTTATCCATTCATTTCCTTGCACTTCTTTAGTTTCCTTCCATTTGTATCTCTGTTTTCGACTCTCCGTGGAGTTTTGTTTTCCTTTCCATATTCAGTCTTCCTTCTTTGTGTTCCTTTCTGTTTCCATCTTCTTTCGTTCCTCCATCAATTCGCTTTCTTCAATATTTTCGTTGCTTCCTCTTTCATTATGCTAATTGTTTGTGTCTTCATGTATCTCTAGGTGATTCATTTCCATTCCTTCTCTGTTTCCCCCTCTTAATGCTTTTGTTTTACTGTCATGCTTCCTTTTTATCCCCCAATTTCTCCTTTCTTTGTTCTGATTGTTTTATTTGTTACTGAAGCCTTCCATTAGGATGATTTTTTTGTTGTTTCGTGACCGCAGATATTGAGTCATAGGAGGGTGGGAGGATTTCGTACAACTCATTACCAATCCTTAAAGCCTAGAACCAGTTTATTTTTTTGCCTTCAATGTTTAGATAATGTTCATAAATTTTTGCTTTTCATTGTGTTTAGTAATGCATGTCTGCATGTTTCAAAGAGCGAGCTTGCTGATCATCGTCACAAAAGGTTCACTGGTGTGCCACCATGACGGTGAAGCCATTTTGAGCTGGACTTGATCAGTGGAGATCGTTCTTTGGGATATGCAGATTGTATTGCTTCATGTCACAGTTCATTGAACGTTTAGACTGTTTGTTTCCCCCCCATGCTAGGCTGGGGAAGCGATAGTATAAATTTTGCTTTTTTAGCTGTCGCAAAATTTCAAATTTATACCACAAAATGTATTTGTCGATTCGTTCGAGAAATACGTTGTCTCTGTTACCCATTCAGCAGAGAACAGAAATTTCAATTTAAAATTCCACCTCATAAAATATAAAATACAATTATTGCTCTTAGATAAAGTAATAACCTGATGGTAATTTTTTTGAAGTACAGGTGATCCAAATATGTAATATATTGTTGAGTTACTAGAGTTTAGTAGGCTTAGGAGCCATGGTTTAGGAGTGACTTAGTGGTGAAGTTCGAGGGTGTAAGGAAAATGTCGAGAGATTTTAGATGGAGAATGTTGAAAATAGAAAGGAGGGGGATACAAGTAGTAAGCCCTAAAAGGGTTATACTCACTTTTGAGTACCCCACTACAGACTAGACATGCATTATAATCTGACACACCCCCATAGTCAAAGTGGGGTATAATCAGTACAGCATGCAGGCATAGAGCAAGAGTTCAGTATAGGTAAGTAAGGCTAGAGCTAAACACAGAGGGCAAGTGAGGAGGAGGAGAGACTGTGGGGGAGAGAAGATGGGAGGTGACTGCTGACGCTGCAGACACATAGACAAGCTGCTGGCTCAGTGGCTAGCGAAGCAAAGGCCCGGACTACAAAAGTAACCGACTCCGCGGCTATAGACGAGCGGCAGGAGCAACTGACCCACAAGCGACTGGCGACTACCGGAGATTGTAGCCTCCGGACTGCTGGTGCTGCTGACGACTAGACTGCTGCCTCCACTCAACCTCCCCCAGCTGCCCAGCGCCCCTCTCACACACCCCCTGCTTAAACCCTAGCCCTACACCCAAAGCACCCCCTTAAACCCTAAACCCCAGACTCCCACACATCCACCCCCCTCAGCGATAGCTGCAGCAGTGGGAGACGAAGGAGGAGGAGAAAGAGGAGGGGACGGCACGCACAACCGACACCCCCACAACCATCACCCCCACACCCACCCCCCCACGGTTGCACCGGGTCCAGGAGCGGCCGCTGCAGGGGCCAAGGGCGGCTGCAGCAGCGGCGGCTGCTCCAGGGGCTGCTGCTTCTGGGGCGGCTGCTCCAGGGGCTGCTGCTGCTGGGGCGGCTGCTCCAGGGGCTGCTGCTGGGGCGGCTGCTCCAGGGGCTGCTGCTGCTGGGGCGGCTGCTCCAGGGGCTGCTGCTGCTGGGGCGGCTGCTCTAGGGGCTGCTGCTGCTCGGGCGGCTGTTGCAAGGGGTGCTGCTGCTGGGGCGGCTGCTCCAAGGGTTGCTGCTGCTGGGGCAGCTGCTCCAGGGGCTGCTGCTGCTAGGGCGGCTGCTCCAGGGGCTGCTGTTGCTGGGGCGGCTACTCCAGGGGCTGCTGCTGCTGGGGCGGCTGCTCCAGGGGCTGCTGCTGCTGGGGCGGCTGCTCCAGGGGCTGCTGCTGCTGGGGCGGCTGCTCCAAGGGCTGCTGCTGCTGGGGCGGCTGCTCCAGGGGCTGCTGCTACTGGGGCAGCTGCTCGAGGGGCTGCTGCTGCAGCGGAAAGTAGGATGGAGGGGAGGGGAAGGGCGCGGCCCCCAGGGTGCCCTGACGGGCGACGTACTAGGGAGCCGCGCAGGCCCTCGAAAGTGCCTCGACGGGCGACGGGAGGGGACCGCGCGCAGGCCCCTAAGGCGCCGCGACGAGGCAACGGGAGGGGCCAGCTCGCGGGCCCCGAAATGTCAGAATATTATCTTATTGTTCTAGCCTGTAGTGGGGTGCTCTATAGCGAGTACAACCCTTCTAGGGTTTGCTATTTGTATCCTCATTCTTGCTAGTTCAATCCTCTTTCTTTCTTCTAATTCTGACATGCTATCAGAGCAGGTCGATCCCCCTGGATCGATCCTGTGGGTGGGCTTACCACCGCTTAGCTTCCGCTGCTACTACTGCTACTACTCTCTGAGCCGCACGCCCCGTGGCGTGCGGCATTTTTTCATCCCGCCGTGCGCCCCGAGGCGCGCGGCGGTTTTCTGCCCGCCGTGCGCCCCGAGGCGCGCGGCGGTTCATTGCCCGCTGTGCGCCCCGGGGAGCGCGGCGGGCTTCTCCCCTACGTCGCGGCCCCGCCCCGATCGTCGCGGCCCCGCCCCTCAACGCGGCCCCGCTCTACGTCGCGGCCCCGCCCCGGCCCGTCGCCGCCCGTGCGCCTGCCCGGCTCGGCCCCGCCCTACCTTTGCGGCCCCGCCCTATGTTTCGGCCCCGCCCCTCGAAGCGGCCCCGCCCTACGTCGCGGCCCCGCCCTGCGTCGCGGCCCCGCCCCGACCGTCGCGGCCCCGCCCCTTGTCGCGGCCCCGCCCTACGTCGCGGCCCCGCCCTATGTCGCGGCCCCGCCCCTCGAAGCGGCCCCGCCCTACGTCGCGGCCCCCGCCCCTTGTTGCGGCCCCGCCCTCCAACCAGGCTCGTGGTGGGCCCCTTTCACCACACCGCCTCCCCCCCCCCCTGCCATTTCCCGTCGTCCGTCGTGGCGACCTGAGGGGGCCGCTTGCTGTGGGGTGGCGGGTATGGGGGTGGCCGCTGTGCCTTCCTCCCTTTCTCCTCCTCCTCCTTCGTCTCCCACTGCTGCAGCTGTCGCTGAGGGGGGTGGTTGTGTGGGAGACTGGATTTAGGGTTTAAGGGGGGTGCGTGGGAGTAGAGCTAGTGGTGTAGCAGTGGGTGTGTATCAGGGGGGTGGGACTGTGTGCGGGAGGATGAGCGGAGGTTGCCAGTTTGTCGTCAGCAGCACCTGTAGTCCGGGGCGCTGTCCCGGTAGCCCAGTCGTAGCCAGCTGTGCCAGCCGCCCGTGGGTCCGTTGCCCGTCCGCCGCTATTTGAGCCGCGGGGCCTGTTACTCCTGTAGTCCGGGCGCTGTCCGGTAGCCGCTGTGCCAGTCTGCCTCCTGTTGCCCGTGTGTCTGCAGCTTCAGCCGTCGCCTCCTGTCTCCTCTCCCCTCACTCTTCCTCCTCCTCCTCACTTGCCCGTTGTGACTACCACTAGCTTTGCTTTTAATTGTGAACTCTAAACTATTTCTTCTTGAACTTGTGCTCAGAATGTGTGGTGACATTGTGATCCACCCTGAGCTTGTTTTGCTTTGCGTGCTCTGCTGATTACACCCCACTTTGGCTATGGGGGTGTGTCAGAATATTATCTTATTGTTCTAGCCTGTAGTGGGGTGCTCTATAGCGAGTACAACCCTTCTAGGGTTTGCTATTTGTATCCTCATTCTTACTAGTTCAATCCTCTTTCTTTCTTCTAATTCTGACACGAAAGTGCCGCGACGAGGCGACGGGAGGGGCCTGCGTGCGGGCCCCCAAAACGCCGCGACAAGGCGACGGTCGAGGCCAGTGCGCGGGCCCCAAAGATGCCGTGACGAGGTAGGAACCCGCCGCGCGCCTCGGGGCGCACGGCGGGCAGAAAACCGCCACGCGTTCCGAGCGCGTGGCGGGAAGAAAAATAGGATGTCGTGCGCCACGGGGCGCGCGACACACAGTAGGGCAGCGGAAGCAAGTGGGCCCACAGGCCAGGAGTGTTAAGCTCTGATAGCATGTTGAGTTACTAGAGTTTAGTAGGCTTAGGAGCCATGGTTTACGAGTGACTTAGTGGTGAAGTTCGAGGGTGTAAGGAAAATGTCGAGAGATTTTAGAAGGAGAATGTTGAAAATAGAAAGGAGGGGGATACAAGTAGTAAGCCCTAAAAGGGTTATACTCACTTTTGAGTACCCCACTACAGACTAGACATGCATTATAATCTGACATATATACCTTGGTAACAGACTAGGTGTTTTAACAAGTGTAGATTCTTTATATGGTTTTTGTTTTTTCTATTCCACTTTTGAAGGGGCAAAAACAAAACTACCCGGAAAAATAAAAGTAGCTCTAGTCGATTGCAATAGGTTGCTCCGCAACCCAAAAAAAATGAAGCCCTAAGAGGAATTGTGCATAGTCTTGTTGAGGGGGGAAAAAAAATAACCTAAATTCTATACTTCATTAGTTGACACTAGATGCGTATTATTGAAGTTTGATACCGTACTAGTTTACTGTATTACCGTATTCTCCCGGATAAAACACCCTAGGGTATTATGAAAACCACTGGAAAAAAATGGGGGGGGGTCTCCTCAAAGGAAAATCCTATATAATACCCGGGTCTTATGATATGGTATATTTTTTATAGAACAGAAAAGATGTGAAACAAAATCAGGGGTCTGACTTCACTTCAAGATTGTTGATCAATGCCGCAAAACCGAGTACGAGGCCCAAGTGGGCCACTTGGGCCACTTGGGCCACTTCACCTCTTGGACCACTTGCAGTGGAAGATTCGCCAGCGTGGCGACAGCGAGATTGTGGGAGGGGGGGATATCTCGGCTGAGTCTAAGTGAAAGTACATGCGAAATTTCTTCTAGGGAGTGATTTTCGCGATATCCTCCCGTAAGGAATCGGACTCGATAATAGCTATAATAGGAATTTATAAGAAAAGGGGGTGTTATAGAGAATCACCCCAAAAAGGGGGGTATAACACTAACGGGGTTGGATATAACACCCACCCCGTATAAGCTACCCGGGGGTGTACAATTACGGGGGGGTGTTTTATTCGGGAGAATACGGTAATCATGCATACCGTACACTGTCAAAGAGTCCTAGCTAGACTAGGAGCCATGGCTAGTGAGTGTCGAGGAAGTTGAAAAGGAGAATGAATGACTTCACTATAGGTTTGCAAGAACATATAGCAAATGAACAAAGAAGGTGCACCACCTAACAAAGTTTATAATAACTACACTAACTACAGCTACAGGCAGTTACAGATATATTCTAACACTCCCCCATAACTGCCAGAAGTAGGAGTCTGTGCAGTGACACAACCTGGATGGGTACACCACGAACTGAGAAAACAGCAACAGCAGGCAACAGGCAAGGTTACAAAGCAGGTACAGCAGCAAAGGGAGGGGGGGGCAGGCACTCCTGCCACCCCTTTACTCTCCTCCCCCCCCGACCACAGGAGGGGCGGCAGGGAGAGAGAGGAGGCGGGCTGGCGCTGGCTGGTCACCCACTCCATCCCCTCACCCTCCCCCTCCCCCTCCCCCTCCCACTGCTGCAGGAGCAGCAGAGGGGGGGCGAAAGGAGGAGGATGGGAAGGGGAGACCACACACCCGCCACCCCAATGCCACTCCCCTGGCTCCCCCACACCCTCCCCCCCTGCGGCAGCTGCAGCAGTGGGAACGAAAGGAGGAGGAGGGGAAGAGGAGACCACACACCCGCCACCCCCACACCCGCCACCCCCTACTCGCCACCCCCAAACCCTAACACAGGGCAGGGCGGGATGGCGGGTAGGGAGGTTACAGGGGGGGGGGGGGGAGGGGGGGGGGGGGGCGACGCGCGGCCTCCCAGGGCGCCAAAGCAGGCGGCAGAAGGGGCGACGCTCCCCCCCCCCCCCCCCCCCCCCCCCCCCCCCCCCCCCAGGTCGCCCCTCCCGTCGCCTGTCGAGGCGACCTGAGGGGGCCGCGTGCGGCCCCCCAGGGAGCCGCAACGGGCGACGGGAAAAAGAGGGGGGGGCGGTGCACGTACCCCCGGTGCGCCGCGACAGGCGACGGAGCATGGCCGGGGCGGGGCCGGGGCAGGGTCGAGGCAGGGTCGGGGCATAGCAGGGGGAGGGCCGCGATAGGGCCGCGACAGGGTCAGGGCAGGGCCGGGGCCGGGGCAGGTCCGGGACGGGGCCGCGACAGGGTCGGGGCAGGTCCGGGACGGGGCCGCGACAGGGTCGGGGCAGGGCCGCGCCGAGGGGCCGCGACAGGGTCGGGGCAGGGCCGGGGTCGGGGTCGAGGCAGGGCCGAAAGGGGCAGCGACGGGGCCGCAAGGGGCGGCGACGGGGCCGCTGGAGGCGGCGACGGGGCCGATAGGGGCGGCGACGGGGCCGCTGGAGGCGGCGACGGGGCCGCTTGAGGCGGCGACGGGGCCGATAGGGGCGGCGACGGGGCCGCGAAGGGGCCGCGAGGGGCCTGAAAGGTCGGCGACAGGGCCGGTAGGGGCGGCGACGGGGCCGCTGGAGGCGGCGACAGGGCTGCGAAGGGGGCCGGGAAGGGCCTGAACGGTCGGCGACGGGGCCGGTAGGGGTGGCGACGGGGCCGCAAAAGGCGGCGACGGGGCCGCTGAAGGCGACGACCGGGCCGATAAGGGCGGCGACGGGGCCGCGAAGGGGCCGCGAGGGGCCTGGAAGGGCGGCGACGGGCCGGTAAAGGTGGCGTCGGGGCCGCGAAGGGGGCCGCGAGGGGCCTGAAAGGTCGGCGACGGGGCCGATAGGGGCGGCGACGGGGCTGCGAAGGGGCCGCGAAGGGCCTGGAAGGGAGGCGACGGGGCCACTAAGGGTCTCGCGAGGGGCACGCCACGGGGCGTGCGGTACACAGAGTAGGAGCGGAAGCATTAGGCCAGGAACGTAGTTTGCTCTGATACCATGTCAAAGAGTCCTAGCTAGACTAGGAGCCATGGCTAGTGAGTGTCGAGGAAGCTGAAAAGGAGAATGAATGACTTCACTATAGGTTTGCAAGAACATATAGCAAATGAACAAAGAAGGTGCACCACCTAACAAAGTTTATAATAACTACACTAACTACAGCTACAGGCAGTTACAGATATATTCTAACGTACACCTGTTTGGTTATCTCAAACGTTTGAGTCACGTGTCAAATCATCTTTACCGTATATTTGGATAGCAGGGGTAGCGGGCGTAGTAGGACGCAGACTTGTCAAATGTGACGTTATGGAAGTCAAAGAACCGGTGGAGGGGTGGGTGGTAAAAGACAAAGTCAGGGGCGTCGACTAGGAAACCAAGGAAGGCACAAGGGAAGGTGCGAGCCGAGAGCTTGTCCGCAAAGGTATTGCGGACAAACCCAAGGCAGCCCGAGACACAAAACTCCAACGCAACACTAGGGGACCCAGTCCAAAGACATGTCGAGGAAACCTTCGGGCGAGAGTTATGCGGCCAGAGGTTCAGCTGGTGGGCGGCGTAGTCACAGAAAATGGGGCGCACGGGCATGGACCCTGGAGGTGTGGGCGATCTTCAGACGTCCAACTGGAGAGTGTGGAGGGGCTCGGAGGCTAGTCGAAGAGATGAGTGACGGATGGCGCGTAGCCGTCGCTTGACGCAAGGAGTGCACGGCGACGAAGGTGAAGGAGGGAGCGACCTAAACACGGACGGGAGACTTGAGACAAGACGGAGGCTGGACATGTGACAGAGGTGTAGGAGGGATGGGTGACCAACTAAACACGGACGGGAGACTTGAGACAAGACGGAGGCTGGACATGTGACGGAGGCGTGGGAGGGACGGGTGACCAAGACGCCGGTGCTACAGGATAGTTGGGTGAGTGAGCGCTCGACAGGAGCATGATGCGGCAACTTGACCAGACGTTGCTACCTGGGGGGACGCGGTGTCATGTGTGAAGATACCTTAGCGGGGTTCCCGGGAGAACGTGGCAAGATGTGACCCGGTAGCAGCGTCCGTACAGGTCGCAAACCTCTCCTGTGAAAGTTACTGTGACCCCACTGTCATGAAGGTGTCCAACACCCACCAAGTTCCTAGAGAACAAGGGGATGTGGAGACCAGTGAGAGAACCAAAGGGGACAGTTGGGCACGGGTGTCAAACTTATATGCTATAGTCTGTGTAGGCTGTAGTGGGGTAGACAATATGGGGTACAACATTTCTAGGCTTTCCTACTTGTATCCACCTCTTTCCTAGTTCATTCATTCCTCATTTCTTCACATGGTATAGAGCAGGTTCCCTAGTGGGAACGCTTCTCAGGGCCCACCACTGAAATCGACTTATATTTCCTGACCGGAGCGCGAGTCGCCCCTGCCCGAGGCGCGCCCCGTTGGCCGCCCTCACGTCGCCTCTCACGGCCCCTCGCGCCACCCTTAGCGGCCCCGTCGCCACCCCTTACAGCCTCGTCGCCGTCCTTTGCGGCCCCGTCGCCGCCACTCTAGGCCCCTCGCGGCCCCTTCGCGGCCCCGTCGCCGCCCCCACTAGGCCCCTCGCGGCCCCTTCGCGGCCCTGTCGCCGCCCCTAGCGGCCCCGTCGCCGCCCTTCGAGGCCCCTCGCGGCCCCTTTGCGGCCCCGTCGCCGCCCCTAGCAGCCCCGTCGCCGCCCCTATCGGCCCCGTCGCCGCCCTTTGCGGCCCCGTCGCCGCCCTTCACGGCCCCTTCAGCCGCCCAGCAGCCGAGCCGCCCAGCAGCCGAGCCGCCCAGCCGCCGAGCCGCCCAGCAGCCGAGCCGCCCAGCAGCCGAGCCGCTCAGCAGCCGAGCCGCCGAGCCACCTAGCCGCCGAGCCGCCGAGCCGCCGTCGAGCCGCCATCGAGCCGCTACTGTTCCTCCCGGCGCGCACCGGCCCTACCCACCCGGATTGGTGAGAGCACTCCCTGCTAGACCACTGGTGTCATGGCTACCCCCAGTGTCCTTACCTTTGATGCTGAGGGTCGTGCTGCTGACTTTGAGGTCTGGGTCGATGACCTCCAGCTCTTCCTCCAGTGCGATAGGGCAGACGGACTCTCCCTGTTTGATCTCACCTCTGGTGCCTCTCCTACCCCGCCTGCTACTGGTGACAGCACTGTTCGCTCACAGTGGGCCACACGCGATGCTGCTGCCCGTCTTGCTGTGCGTCGCCACTTACCGACCGCTGAGCTTGCGCACTTTAGTCAGTACAAGAGTGCTAAGACCTTGTACGACGCTGTAGTTGCACGCTACTCTTCCCCTGCCACTGCTCCTCTTAGCCGCCTCATGCTGCCGTACCTGTTCCCTGACCTTGCTGCCTTTCCCACAGTCGCTGACCTCATTACGCACCTTCGCACTAGTGACACTCGCTACCGCGCTGCGCTTCCTGCTGAGTTCTGTGCCAAGAACCATCCCCCCATGTACATCACCCTCTACTACATAGTCACCCGGCTCCCTGACTCCCTTCGTTTAGTCAGGGACCACTTCCTCTCAGTTTTGCCCCACCACTCTAACCGTTGACCTCCTCGAGGAGCGCCTCCTGGCAGCAGAGAAAAGCATAGTCGTTGTAGGAGCCTCTCGTGGTGACCCTCGTACCCCCCGTCTTTGAGGGGTGTTCCCCCTCCCCCCTCTTGCCCTCTGTTGCTTCTGCTGCTGCGGCCAACCTCGTTGGCTTCGAGTCGGTCGGCGCTGCGTCTGCCCCTAGCGAGAGACGCTGCACCGGCAAGGGCAAGGGGGGCAAGGGCGCTAGAAGGGCTGGCGAGGGCGGTGGAGGTGGCGGTGGAGGCACTGGAGGGGGTGGGGGCGGTGGTGGGAGTGGTGGCGGGGGTGGAGGTGTCGGTGGCAGCAGTGGAGGCGGAGGAGGCGGCGGCCGTGGCGGTGGGAGCGGAGGCGGCGGAGGTGGCGGGGGCGGCGGCGGCGGAGGCGGTGGAGCTGGTCGCGGCTCTGCACAGAGGAGGGGCTCCGGTGGTGGTCCACGCCAGCTGCAGCAGCGCACTCGTGAGACCCCGTCCCCCCAGCAGCTTCGTGAGTGGTACGCTGGGCGTCAGCGAGGTGGGGGTACTGGTCCCTGTACCTACGTCCTCCGTACCGGCGACCGCGCTGGTGAGCAGTGCGGGGGCTCGCACTCCACCCAGCGCTGCTTCGGCCGCCTGACGGACGCTTGGCGTCTCCAGTTCCCTGACGCCACTGAGATCCCTCGCTGGGGAGAGCTATCTAGGGCGGGGGCTGCTATCTTTGATCTTGACTATGATGCTATTTTTGCTGCCATGTATGCTGTGTCTACTAGTGATGAGGGTGACTGTTACCTGTGTGTTATGCCTGACCCGGGCATTGAGGCTGCTGCTCTAGGTGCTGGTGAGGCTGCTCCTCTAGGTGCTAGTGCGTCTGCTGCCCCAAGTGCTGGTGAGTCTGCTCTCTTCAGGTACCATGGCGGCTCGGGCCTTACACACCTTCACCCTTGTATCGGGTGCTTCCCGCTCCTTCTTTCGAGACCGCACCACGCTTACGCCGCTTAGTCGGCCGGATGCGGTCTCCCAGGCGGACCCCTCTGGGGGTCCTGTCCTTGCTCGCTTCTCCACTGTCTTACTATGTCCGGAAGCCCCCTCTGGCACCCTGTGAGGTCTCTACCTCCCCTCGTTCTCTACGAACTTGGTGAGTGGTGCTGACCTACAGGATGGGGGGGTTGACCAGTTCACTCGTGCGCGTCACCGGGTGACCCACTGCACGTGTGCTCGCACGGGCCGACACTTGGCCACGTTTACCCGTCGGCCGCGGTCGAGCCTGTACACACTGACTACTGAGTCTCCTCCGGTTGCTGAGTCTGGTCAGGTAGCTGCGTTGAGTCAGGTGTTTGCTGCAGCGTCCAGGTCTGGTCCTGAGTCTGCTCCCTGCTTGTGTCGTCTCCTATCCCACCAGACTCTCCTTTGGCACCACCGCCTTGGTCACCCCTCCCTGCCTCGTCTCCGAGGCATGGCCTCCCATGTCCTTGTCTGTGGTCTCCCCATGTCCCTCCCTCCCCTCCCTCCGGGGCCTGCCCCTACCTGCGTACCCTGCGTCGAGTGGCGGCAGCGCGCCGCCCCTCACTCCTCCGAGTTCCTCCAACAGAGGCTCCCTTGCAGACTCTTCACATGGACGTGTGGGGCCCCGCCCGCGTCCGTGGCCAGGGTCACGAGCGTTACTTCCTGTTGGTGGTTGACGACTACTCGCGTTACACCACAGTGTTCCCCTTGCGCAGCTTGTCTCGAGCTCTGAGAGAGTTTCGGCTCGGACTTTCCTGTTTTACGTCTGCACTCTGACAGAGGCGGAAGTTTTCCTCTGCTCGTCTGGGAGCCTTCTGTCGTGCATAGGGCATCCGCCAGACCTGCACGCTTCTGGCCTCTCCACAGCAAAATGGGATTGCCGAGCGCCGCATTGGCATGGTCATGGACGTCGCTCGTACGTCCATGATGCATGCGGCTGCTCCCCATTTTCTGTGGCCGTTTGCGGTTTTAGTACGCAGCGCATCTGCTCAACCTTCAGCCCCGGGTCTCCTTGCGAGAGACCTCCCCCACCTTACGGTGGTCAGGGAAGGTTGACAATGCGTCTGCGTTTCGGGTCTGGGGATCTCGGGCGTTTGTCCGCGACTTGTCCGCGGACAAGCTGTCCCCCCCGTGCTGTTCCCTGCGTCTTCCTTGGCTTCCCCCCTGACGCGCCTGGTTGGCAGTTTTACCACCCCACCTCGCGCCGTGTTCTGTCCTCCCAGGACGTCACCTTTGACGAGTCGGTGCCTTACTACCGTCTCTTCCCCTACCGCACTGCTCCCCTCCCCCCGCCGCCGCTCTTCCTTGCGCCAGGTCCTCCCCCGGTAGACCCCCTCCCCCCTCAGGGTCCTGCCCCGTCAGGTGTGTCCCAGGTAGACGCAGTCAAGCCTGTCGAGGTAGCTGTTGACTCTGGTGCTGCTAGGGGTGCTGAGCCTGTGGGTGCCGGGTCTGGGGGTGCTGAGTCGATGGGTGCTGAGCCTAGGGGTGCTGAGTCTGGGGGTGCTGAGCCTGGGAGTGTGGAGCCTGGGGGTGCTGAGCCTGGGGGTACGGAGCCTGGGGGTGCGGAGCCTGGGGGTGCTGTGCCTGGGGGTACGGAGCTTGGGGGTGCTGAGCCTGGGGGTGCTGGGTTTGCTTGTGTGACCTCTGGCGGTGCTTCGTCCAGGCGGGAGCTACTCTCTCCGCAAGAGCTGCGCGAGTGGTTTGCCCGGCGCTGGAGCCGTGCTGCTGGAGCTGGAGGTGCTACTGTTGCTGCTGGTCTTGGAGGTGCTCGTACTGGCGGTACTGGAGCTGCTAGGACCGGGGGTGCTGCTGGAGTTGGTTCTGCTGGAGGTACTGCTGGAGCTGCTGGCGGTACTGGAGCTGACGGTCCTGCTGGAGCTAGAGCTGCTGGGGGTGTTGGTGCTAGAGGTGCCTGCTCGCGCTGGTGCTTCTGAGGGTGCTGGAGTTGGCGCTGTTGGAGCTGGAGGTGCTGCTGGCGCTGGTGCTGCCGCTGGGGGGACTGGTGCTGTCCCTGTTGGTTCTGGAGGCGCTGCGCGGCCGCGGCCGTACTTCGTTCCGCTTCTTGAGCAGGTTCTTGGTCTCCTACCCTCTACTGGTCCTGCTCCTCCCTTAGAGTGTCCACAGCCTGTCCAGTCGCTGGTCACAGTTACAGCCTGCCTCCCCCCTACCTGCTCCTTCTCCCTACACTGGTCCTACTGAAGGTCTTGCTGAGCGTCGTGAGCTTGCGTCTCGTCCTGCGTCGCCTGTTCTTGCTGCTCGCACTAGTCGTCGTGCTCCTCGTCCGCATCCTCCTACGGTCCCAGGCCCACACCAGATGGCACTGCGTCCTTCCACTGCTCCTCTGCGTGTCCCGTTGCCGTCTCCTCCAGAGTCCTCTCTTCCTGCTCTTGCTGACCCGGAGTCTGACTCTCTTCGTGCTGCCAGTCCTACTGTCACACGTCTTCTCGCTACTGTTGTCACTGACCCTTCCATTGAGTCCACTGCTGCGTCTGCCTTAGTTGCTGAGCTTGTCGACTTTGCTGCGCGCTGTCGTCTAGACTACGCTGCTAGTCTTTTTGCTGAGTCTGAGTCTGTCTGTCCTCCGTCCGTCGGGGGTGAGTGTGCTCTTAGCACGGACGTCCTTGAGGACAGGCAGGAGGAGTTCCAGTGTTTTTTCTGCTGCTTTGCCTCATCTCGTGTCCACGCTGATTGCCCCTGAGGGAGACCCGGATGCACCAGACATCCCGACTCCTCGATCGTACGCTGAGGCGATCGAGGGTCCATACTCCTCACAGTGGCAGTCAGCCATGGACGCAGAGATGGCTTCCTGGAAGTCCACAGGCACCTACGTCGACGAGGTTCCCCCACCTGGGGCGAACATCGTCAGTGGCATGTGGATTTTCAGGGTGAAGCGGCCGCCGGGTTCTCCGCCTGTCTTCAAGGCGCGTTACGTGGCTCGAGGCTTCAGTCAGCGGCAGGGAGTTGACTTCTTTAAGACCTTCTCTCCCACCCCAAAGATGACCACTCTTCGGGTGCTGCTGCACATAGCCGCTCAGCGCGAATACGAGCTTCACTCTCTTGACTTTAGCACTGCTTTCCTACAGGGCAGCCTGCACGAGGAGATCTGGCTGCGCCGCCCACCTGGCTTCACTGGGTCGTTTCCCCCTGGTACCCAGTGGAGCCTCTGGCGGATAGTCTACGGTCTCCGCCAGGCGCCCTGTGAGTGGCACGACACACTGAGGACTACACTTGCGGCTCTTGGGTTTGCTCCTTCTACTACCAAACCGTCGCTGTTTCTACGCACCGACACCTCTTTGCCGCCGTTCTACATCCTCGTGTACGTCGACGACTTGGTCTTTGCCACTGCTGACACTGCTAGACTCGCCCACGTGAAGTCCGAGCTGCAGAAGAGACACACGTGCACAGACCTGGGTGAACTGCGCAGCTACCTTGGCTTGCAGATCACTCGGGACAGAGCATAGCGCACCATTACCCTGACTCAGTCACACATGGTGCAGCAGGTCCTTCAGCGCTTGGCTTCACGTACTCCTCGCCTCAGGCCACTCCTCTGCCTACTCGCCACTCGCTCTCAGCTCTGCCTTCGGATGAGTCCGTAGAGCCGAGTGGCCCGTACCCAGAGCTTGTTGGCTGCCTCATGTACCTGATGACTTGCACACCACCTGACTTTGCATACCCTCTTAGCATCTTGGCACGCTATGTTGCTCCTGGGAGACACTAAACAGAGCACATGGCTGCAGCGAAGAGGGTGTTGCGCTACTTGTGCAGTACGTCGGGCATGGGGCTAGTTCTTGGAGGGCGACGTCCAGTGGTCCTCACAGGTCATGCAGACGCTTCTTGGGCTGACGACCAGGCTACGCAGCGGTCGTCACAGGGTTACACCTTCAGCCTTGGTTCCGGCTCTGTTTCGTGGCGGTCTACCTGCTCTTCTTCTGTTCTCGGCTCCAGTTGTGAGGCTGAGATCTACGCGGGGGTCATGGCTGCACAGGAGCTACGCTGGCTCACCTACCTGCTGACTGACCTAGGAGAGCCGCCTCGTTCTCCTCTAGTTCTGTATGTAGACAACAAGGCCATGCTGGCCTTGTGTCGGGAGCACAGACTGGAGCACAGAACGAAGCACATTGCTCTTTGCTACTTCCTTGCTCGTGAGCTGCAGCAGTGTGGTTAGCTGCGCCTTGCTTACGTGGCCTCTGAGGCCAACACTGCTGATATCTTTTCCAAGGCACTTCCGCCTTGTGATCATCAGCGCTTCTGTACGATGCTAGGTCTTGTGCCTACTTGGCCTCACTTGCTCACTTCTTGACCTTGCTTTTACTGTGATCTTTCTATACCAGCACTTGCTTGTTTACCTTTATATATGATCTTGTATGTGAACTGGCCTTGTTGCCTTGAGCTTGTGCTCGGACTGTGTGGTGACGTTGTGCTCCACCCTGAGCTTGCTTTGCTTTGCTTGACTGGTCTTGTGACCACTTGTTCTCCCCACTTTGCCTATGGGGGTGTGTTAAACTTATATGCTTTAGTCTGTGTAGGCTGTAGTGGGGTAGACAATATGGGGTACAACATTTCTAGGTTTTCCTACTTGTACCCACCTCTTTCCTAGTTCATTCATTCCTCATTTCTTCACAACGGGAGGGTGGTAGAGCTGCGAGCGACTGCTGGTACAAAAGTATGATCAGCTTGGGCAACTGAGACGCGAGCATGAAGAGGTGTGACAGTGGTGTGGTCACGAAAGAAGCACTGAGATGCGCCAGAGTCCAACATCAAGGAGAGCGACGCATCACCCATGGGTACACATGGGCTAGTAACTACACAGCACCTACATTGGAAACGCAAGCACCTACACTAGCTACAAGCAAGCATCCTAGTCTAGGAAACACGCGAGCAAACAGATCCAGCAGCAGTATAGTCAACGTTAGCATATATGTCCATAAGTACGAGCATCATCCATGGTAAGATCAAATACATGATTCTGATTTTGATACCACCCGTCGCCTTGACTACGCCATCCGTGTGGTGGCTGCTCTTTCTACCCATCCTCTATCTGTCGGAGGAGAGTCTGCCCTTGGCTGTGACGTCCTAGAGGACAGGAAGTTTGAGCTGGAGTTCATGGCAGCTCCTTCTCCCCATCTCTGTGCCATGCTGCTAGCCCCTGGGGGTGACTCGACGCCCTTGATGTACCGACTTCTCGCACTCACACTTAGGCAGTGCTGGGGCCATGGGCCTCTCAAAGGATAGCAGCCATGGACTGAGAGATGGCGTCTTGGATATCCACGTGCACCTACGTCGACGCAGTTCCCCCCTCCATGGGCGAACGTAGCGATGACATGTGGATCTTCAAGGTGAAGCGACCACCAAGATCGCCACCTGTCTTCAAGACGTGCTACGTGGCTAGAGGCTCCAATCATCGTCATCGTGAGGGAAATAGATTTTTTCTAGACTTTCTCGTCCACCCCGAAAATGACAGCTCTTTGGGTGTTACTTCACGTCGCAGCACAGTGAGACACGAGCTGAAACTCACTAAACTTCCTCAACTGTCTTTCTCTAGGGCAGCCTGCACGAGGAGATCTAGCTACGCAGTCCGCTTCACTAGGTGGAGCCTGAAACGACCAGTCTATGGACTGCGCCAAGCACCTCATGAGTGGCACGACACCCTGCGCACCACTCTTGGCTGATCTAGGGTTTCAGTCCTTCATCTGCCGACTGTTCACTGTTCGTGCATTCTGATCCTTGTTAAACTTATATGCTGCTTGTTGATTAGGCTGTAGTGGGGGTAGTTCATATGGGGTACAACCCAATTAGGGTTTCCTACTTGTACCCCTGCATGCTGCTAGTTCATCATTCCTCGTTCATTCTCTTAACATGGTTTCAGAGCAGGTCCTAGCCTAGGACCGGATTCTTTTAGGGCCCACCGAACCGCGCTACCCCACGATTCGCGCCGCCTTGCCCTGCCCTGCGTTGCGCTATCGCGCACGCCCTGCCCGCGCGCTGCTTGCTGCTGCGTGCCTTGCCCTACCCGTGTGCTGCTCGCTGCCGCGTGCCCTGCTCTGCCCGCGCGCCACTCGCCACCGCGCCGCGGCGCCCTGCCTACGCGCTGCTTGCCGCCGCGTGCCCTGCCTTGCCCGCGCGTCGCTCGTCGCCATGCGCGCGCGCCTGCGCGCTGCTCGCCGCCGCGCACCCTGCCCCGCCCGCGTACCGCTCGCCGCTGCGCCGCGCGCCCTGTCTGCGCGCTGCTCGCCACCGCACCGTGCCGCTCTGCCCGCGCGCTGATCGCCGCCGCGCGCGCTGCCTTTCCCGTCCGCTGCTCGCCACCGCGCGCCCTGCCTTGCCCACGAGCCGCCCGCCCCTGAGCGCCCTGCCCTGCCCGCGCGTCACCGCCGCCGCATGCCCTGCCCTACCAGCGCGCCGCCAACAGCCGCGCGCCCTGCCTTACCCATGCGCCGCTAGCAGCCGCGCTAACCTGTCCGTGAGCCGCCTGCTGGCTGCTGCCCTGCCCTGCCCTGCTTGCGTGCTGCCCAGCTGCTACCGCGCTCGCCTGCTCTGCCCGCTATGGCGACTCTCAGCGTCCTCATCTTCGATCCGGAGGGCTGCCCGATAGAGTTCCAGTCTTGGCTTGATGAGCTGTTCTTACTGAGCGACTCTAAGGACGGTATTTCGATGTTTGACCTCACGTCTGGAGCCTCTCCTACCCCTCCCGACTAGTTGACAGTACGACTCGCTCACAGTGGCTTACCCGTGATGCTACTTGCTCGCCTAGCCGTTTGCAATCACCTGCTGTTAGCCGAACACGCCACTTTGGCCAGCACATCTAAAG